>JAQFZC010001897.1:0-26087 GCA_034695205.1 Dicyrtoma fusca | reverse complement strand
GTTTCCACCGCAGTTGCTCTCACGGGTAGCGACTAGGTGTCGCCCGTGACGCACTTCCAGATTTTGGCCTTTACAAACATTGTTCCTTTATACAAGTTTGAAATGATGCAAAATATTCTATTTATATGGGTTTGAAAAGGTACAAATGTTCTATTATAATGCTTTTCAAAAAGTGCAAATTGTTCAATTCATACGTTCTTGGAAATGTTGAAATTGTTCCTTGATATACGTTTGAAATGATGCAAAGTGCACTCTATAGATTTTGTTGAAAACGTGCAAATTATTCTATTACATATGTAATAGGCTTTTCAAAAAGTGCAAACGGTTCTACTGACACTTGTATCAAATGTTGCTAATTTTCCTAGATAGATGGCATTCAAAAGATGCAAAATATTCTATTTACATGTTTGTGCAAGCTGCAAGGTACAAAATGTTCCATTCACATTGTTTCGGAATCTTGTAAAATATCGTTTATTATCATATTTTTTCGAATTGCAGCGAAAATTTCAACAACACTACACACACATTTTTGAAAGCTACCTTTTTTCCGATCTTGATGTTTTAATTTATTCAAAACTGGGGAACCAAGGAAAGAATGTTTTACAAAATTGTTTATTTCAATAAATTAACTTTTTCAAAACGGTCAAAACTAGCAAACAGCACTATTTCAAAACGGTCAAAACTAGTAAATAGCACTTTTTTAAAACTTTCAAAACTAGTAAATATCACTTTTTCAAAACTTTCAAAACTTGTAAATAGCACTTTTTCAAAATCTTCAAAACTAGTAAATATCACTTTTTCAAAACGGCCAAAACTAGTAAATGACACTTTTTCAAAATCTTCAAAACTAGTAAATAACACTTTTTCAAAACGGTCATAACTGGTAAATATCACTTTTTCAAAACGGTCAAAACTAGTAAATGACACTTTTTCAAAACTTTCAAAACTAGTAAAAAGCACTTTTTCAAAACTTCCAAAACTAGTAAATAACAGTTTGAAAAGGTCAAAAGCTATAAACTACCATTTTAAAAAAATTCAAAACGAAGTATATTACATTTTGAAAAGGTTGAACGGGTAAAAAAGGAATTTTTGACTATTTCGAAAAGTCCCAAAGCTCAATTCTAGTGTTTTGAAACAAAAAATTATGCGAGTCTATACGAGGCTACTGTACTGTGTGGCTTTATGCCATCAAAAATGGAGTTGAATAGCTTTGCGTGTAAACCCACAATAGCAGATCAAGAATACCTCATTTTACTTCTTCTCTTGGGAGATGAAAGTAAGGAGGGCTGCACTTGTAGACTGATGTTCCAGTGAAAGGAAGTCCGTTCGGAGAGTGTAGTTCAATCAATAGAAAATGACTCACTCACTCAATTTCCCGACTAGTCAATGCTCTGGACTGCCCTGGTGCTTCATTTAGTTCCGATATTTTTTACAAACTGCAATCTCACAACCACAATCTCGATGAAATGCGATGCAATTTAATAAACTACGTGATTTTTTTCCCTGGCTTTTCCCCATTCCCTTCGTCTTTCCTACAGATTAAATTCCCCTACAAGTACAAATTAGCTACTGTGTACAATACAGTTAGTTGCGGTCATAGGATAAATCTCTTGCGAAGCAATATACTATGTATATGCATATATATATACTGTGGATATATACAGTAGTAGTTTGTAAATACCCAAAAAACTAACTTATAAATCAGCTTGGCATTTTGAAATCATGCTGTAATATGGAAATTGACAACATGGAACTAATATTATTGACTTTTTTGAAACGAGTTGTTCTGGGATTTACAGCTAAGAAAAGGGATTTTAGAATTGTATGAAATACACGTCTTAGAATAGAAAAGCTGGTTTTAAACTTTTCAAAAAAATACAGTGATTTATAGTTTTTCACCATTTTTGTGAGTTTCTAGTTTTGATTGTTTTGAAACTGTTGATTTCTAGTTTTTGACCTTTTTTAAAATACCAGTTTCTAGCTTTTGACCCTTTTGAAAATAGCGATTTTTCGTTTTTGACCTTTTTGAAAATAACGATTTCTAGTTTTTGACCTTTTTTAGAATAGCAGTTTCTAGTTTTTGACCTTTTTGAAAATGGCGATTTCTAGTTTTTGACCTTTTTTAAAATAGCAGTTTCTAGTTTTTGACCTTTTTGAAAATAGCTGTTTCTAGTTTTTGACCTTTTTTAAAATAGCGATTTCTAGTTTTTGACCTTTTTTAAAATACCAGTTTCTAGTTTTTGACCTTTTTGAAAATAGCTGTTTCTAGTTTTTGACCTTTTTTAAAATAGCAGTTTCTAGTTTTTGACCTTTTTGAATTTAGCGCTTTCAAGTTTTTTACCTTTTTGGAAACGTTATTCCATACTTTTGACCATTTTGAAAGTGTGCGTTTCTAGTTTTTGATCCTTTGCAAATAGTGATTTCTAGTTTTTGACCTTTTTGAAACCGTTAATTCCTACTTTTGACCATTTTGAACGTGTATGTTTCTAGTTTTTGTTTTTTTTTAAAATAGCGATTTCTAGTTTCTGATCTTTTGAAAATAGTGATTTCTAATTTTTGACCCTGTTTAACCCATTAATTTCTAGTTTTGACCTTTTAGAAAAATCTTGTTCAGGCCTTTTTTGAAAGTCTTTATTTGTAGAACAAAGTCAATTTTTAAAGCGTTCTTTACTTGGTATCCCATTGCCGAGTAGAAAAGTTGTTTCAGAAAAAATAAGTTAGACAGCTCTAGAGAGAGAGAGAGAAAGACGAACCTTATTTAAAAGTCATCAGTGTCCTCCAACGAGGATAGCCCAATGGACTCAGTATACGTAACCGACTTATGTTACCAATATATTATGTTTTTTTATAAACATTTTATAAGTTTTGTGCAAATTAGAAATAAGTGCGGGTAGATACTTTGAATGAACTAAAGTGATTGCAAGTTTATGGCAAAAAAAAACATTAAAATTCAAAGCATTCATAAATGTACGAAGAATTACAACTATTTACATTCAGAGGTTGTAAACAATGCAAAAATCATCTGCAATGCCGGGCAAAATTGTAATGGAGGCGCCGGGTATCGATCCCGGTACCTCTCACATGCTAAGCGAGCGCTCTACCATCTGAGCTACGCCCCCGTTGATACACTTTAATCCCAATTAAGTCTGCCACACTCTCATTTAAAATGCAAAAAGGCTTCAAAGCTAGAGTGAAATATACACGTACGTTCAAATTAATAAACTAATGAGTCTATAGTGAAACCTATAGCTTTATATGGACGATAGATGTAGGTGCTATATAGACTATAGCACATCAAAGGCAGCGTCAGACAGTGCACATAGGTACCTTATTTAAAATATTTAGAACTGGGTTGCAGGTGCAGGTTGCAACTTGTGATGCAAAATGGCGCGTATCCATAAAGCCTCAAAAAGGGCACACAAATAACCAGTTTTCTTTACACAGTGCTGCCCAAAATTTTTGCTAGTCAAGTCAAGTCTAGTCATGTCCAAAATCAAAGGCAGCTAGTCTAGTCTAGTCAAGCCACACTGTTTTCGAGGCCTGCCTAGTCTAGTCTAGTCTAGTCAACACAAAATCTACCCTAGCCAAGTCTAGTCTAGTCAAATTACATAGTCAGCTATCCCTTAACATGGGAAAAATCGTGGCTAGTCTAGTCTAGTCAAGTCAAGCGGCCGAAAAAAGCTGCAAAGTCTAGTCAAGTCATAGTCATCTAGTCAAGTCAGACTACATAGACTAGGGCAGCACTGTCTTTACATATTCAATAAATTGCCTATTTAGCGCTGTGTAAAAACAGATTTTTGCACTTTTTCAAACAAGCAAAACCTTGTTTGGCACTTTTTAAAAACGTGAAAAACTTGGATTTACTCTTTTTCAAACCTTACAAAACCTTCATCTGCACTCTGCACCTTCCAAAATGTGCAAACCTTGGATTTGCACTGTTTCAAAACGTGCAAAACCTTGATTTACTCTTTTTCAAACCATACAAAACCTTCTTTTGCGCCTTTTCAAAACTTGTAAAACCTGGATTTGCCATTTTATAAAACATGTCAAACCTGGATTTAGCCTTTTACAAACGATGCAAAATCTGGATTTGCACTGTTTCAAAACGTGCAAAACCTTGATTTACTCTTTTTTAAACCATACAAAACCTTGCTTTGCACTTTTACACACCATGGAAAAAGCTTGATTTGCGTATTTTCAAAACGTGAAAAAACCTTCATCGGCACCCTTAAAAAACGTGTAAAACCTCGATTATCTTTTTTTAAACCGTAGAAAACCTTGATTTTTGCTTTTTCAAACCATACACAACCTGGATTTGCACTCTATCAAAACATGCAAAACCTTGATTTACACTTTTTTAAAATATGCAAAACTTCGATTTCAAAATACGATTAGCTCTCCTACCTACAAATGCCATGCATACTGTAAAAGTGGGGGTGTTCTTAATCTTTTTTTGCTTTTATGGATCTGAGTCATTTTGCGTCTTCACGTTTTTGCCTCTGCTTCACTTTGAACTTAAGCAATAATGGATACACGTCAATTTGCATCTTTACCCGCGATATGCATTGCAACAAGAGTCAAGAGATGAATGAAAACCTGACGTTATCACTTTCTCTTTTCATTAAAAACTGGATCAAATTCCTCCCTAGGTAATACGAGACGCATATCAGAGCAATGCATTCTTATTATTGCTTCTATGTGAATTTTGGTTCGCCAAACGTCGATAGTCGATACAATGAACAGATCCAAACATTTTGGTAAGCATCTGTGTAGGTTGCTACTCAATTATATGAGCAGACGGTCTCTGTACTTTTGATCTAACGTGTGTCTGCTTTCAACTTTATTATTTAATAACATCACCTCACTGTGCTCGACTTTGTGCAATTAGAGTTCAAAGGCTTACATCATTTAATCGAAGATTTTGTTTCATGTGGTTTACATTTCAAATTCTGCCACGTTATGTATAAAGGCCTGCGTTTATACATTTATTACATCCAATTTTGTACCCGTTTTAAAGGAATAAATTAAGGCACCCAAATTTTTGACCAACCACCTTAACCTTTTCGAAATGGTACTATATCCATTTTTCATCTTTTGAAAATGTTGAGTTATAATTTTGACCTGTTTTAAAGTGATGATTTAATATTTTGAATGTTTTAGAAATTGTTCAATTGTTGATTTAACCTTTTTAGAAACGTTTAATTGTGAATTTGACCTTTTGAAAACACTAATTTCTTGTTTTGACGAACTTTTTAAAAACGTTCAATTGTGCATTTGACCTTTTTGGAAACGTTAATTTCTTCTTTCGAGGACCGCTATGAAAGTGTAATTTACTGGTTTCAACATTTATGAAAATGTTGACTTTTGTTTTTGATCTTTTTGAAAGCGCTACTTACTTGTTTTGACCTTGAATAATTTGTAGATAATCAACACTTTTGCATAGCATTCGGTTCACGGTTTGCCGGTTTCGAATAGGCTAACCTAACACGGTGCTAATTAATTATTAAAAAGCTGCTTTACATTTTTTTTTACAAAAAAATGGTCTAAATAGAACATGTTCCACCTTGTAGAAAGCACAGGTGTGTAGAAAGTGACGGCACTTTGCGTTTATTCAAAAGCGATCCATAATAATTATACTAGTAAAGCTTTGGCCATCTTTGAAGTTTGTTTTGGCTATTAACTTGTCAGCTAGCAGCTTGTTTTAAAAAAAAACTTACATGAGTAATACACATTTCTTACACACTTTTTGGCTTGCGTTGTAAGTATAGCACTAAAAATTGCGAGTCGTAAACAAAGTCTTTGAATTTTACGACCCTTTCAAATGTTCAATAAAATTTACGCCTTTTGACTCTACAGGCAGTGCAGGCCGTGCGGAGCAGTGCAGAGAAGCTGAAGGTAATTCATCTCATTGATGACCGTCGGTTTGAGTCAAAGTCGATTTTCGGTAGACGTACATACTTGCAGGTAGATGATATAGGGGGCTGTTCATAAACTAACTATTCATAAAAAAAATACTTATAAATTCCTTGATTCCAGTAGGTACTTTTTGAAAAAATCGGTAAAATCGAAACTTTGTAGTTTATGAATGACCCCCTGCCCTGTTGGAATAATAAAATGGTGCGGGAATGCCGAATGAATTTATCGACTCAAGTATTTATGATCTAACTGTACGTATGTGTATGTATGATTACATTTAAACTCCTTCTTCGTCTCCCTCCACAGGTTTCGTGACTACATTAAAATTTCACGTGAGATGAATGTTATAAATTTTTGTATTTTAGAAAATTGACAACTTTTATACTTTTCCGGGTCTGGTATTTTTGGAATTATGATCTAATGGAAGAAGATGGAAAAAAGTGTTGAAACTATTCTAATCATAAGGGAATGAATTTAATTCCTAACTAATTCTAGAATTCTAGGAAATAGAACCAGATTATTTGGAGGTGAGTATAATTTTGACAAATTGTAGAATTGTAAAATGTGCATATTTGCAGGAAATAAAGATGGAATTTGAGGCTTGTATTTCCCTTCAGCTTCGGTGCAGTGGTGGTCTTTGTGGAATGGATAATTGGACCGTCTAAGCGTGTGACAGACGCATTCATTGGGAGGTTGGAAGTAGACACAAGCAAAGTACTCAATCAATGATATCGAATGCCCTCCTTAAGACACTCACCCAAAGCCTGGGTATTACTTTGGAATCCCACTGGAAATAAAATTAAGGGCCGTAACTATTTCCCTAAAAGTGGTTCAATCAGTGCAAGACTTTTTAATGCAAGGGCTAAAATCTGGCGTTCAAAGAAGCAAATCAAAATATGATGACTGCCCTGCTATGTAAAAACGGCTTTTGATAGGATGTAATACAGTGTCTTAAGAGGACCAAAATATGTTATTGACATTCTTCAAAAGAGCAAAACATGGAAATTACGTTGTTAAGGAAACCAAAATTGAGCTTTTTTAAAAATGTATTTTTCGAAACGCTAATTTTTAACAATTTATTGAATTTTTTAAAAAAGCCGTTTTTTAAATACTCAACCTTTTTTAAAAAAATAAACTTCCAAAAACTATAGTTTTTCAAAAATACTCTTCAAAAACACAGCTTTTTAAAAATAGCACTTCTTGAAGAAACCATTTTTCAAAAACCTTTTTTGAAAACGTTATTTTTCGAAAATAGCAATATTTTAAAAAAACTGTTTTTCTAAAACTGACCCTTTTTTAAAAAAGTATTTTTCAAAAATTGCGCTTCAAAAATCTATTTTTCAAAAATTGCACTTCAAAAACCTAATTTTCAAAAATTGAACTTTTTTAAAAAGCCCATTTTTCAAAAAGTGAACCTTTTTAAAAAATACATTTTTTAAGAAATTACACTTCCAAAAGCTGTTTTTTCAACATTACACTTATAAGAAGTTTTTCAAACATAACACTTCTTGAAGAAACCATTTTTCAGAAATCAAACCTTTTTTGAAAAAAGCTATTTTTCAAAAAGCTTGTTTTCAAAAATTGCGCTTTAAACAAATACTTTTCAAAAAACGTACACTAAAAAAACAACATCTTTTAAAACGGGAAATCTTATGTATAGACTGTCTTAGAATGTTCTACATTTCGCCACTGACAACCGAAGAAACAGTCCAAGCATGGCAACCACAGTGAGGTTCTGACTCACTGCGTTTTGCTTTCGCTTTAACTCTCCGTTTGTTTGATTGTTCCGTCCTGCATGATGGAGTGGAACGCTCGTCTTAATTTATTTTACTCTGAACACCTCAATTAACCGCAACCGAGAGCCTCGCCGATTCAAATCGTGACCAAGACCTCCATTTTCGTACAAGTATTATTGTTATCTGTCCATAGTAATGTACCATTACAACTAAATCGTTAGTAAAGTAATAAATCGTAAAATTCTACTCTTACAAAGTGGACTATTTTCTTTTCCATAATTGAGCGATATCTTTATTTTTTATGCCTTTTTGACTACCCAGTCCCAGGAATACCTGCTCTAGTATACTGTCAAATCCAAAGCAATTAAATGAAGGAATCAAAAGGAGCTTTAGAGATCGTTAAAAAGTACATAACAGGAGTAGCTCATTTTGATTTAAATTGGGCCTTTAGTTTATTTGGAATTTCAAGCTTGATCTCTTTGTGCTTAGCTTATTTTTAATGGAGTTTTTAAAAATAGTTTATAATCTTTTACGTAATGCTATTGTACTTTGTTTCATTCGTTTTTTTCCTCAGTTTTGTGAGCTTATAAACGCTAGTGCAGACAGACAGACATCACCCAAAATGGACTTGGATTGTATTGATTTTGTGTTTATTTGCTTTCCTAGAAGACACACAGAGGAAATATTCCTGGAATTCTACAAAAGGGTTTAAAAATAAAATCCAAAAAATGTAATTTAACTGCTACTTATTCGTCTAGTTAGTGATATACATTTTCCCTTTTATTCGGCTATCTGTTTCGATTTTAGGATGAAAGAAATGTGTCCCAACTCCCAACGTTTTTTATTGTTGGTCAAATATGCACTATAAAAATATTTTTAAATGTTCCATTTAAGCTTTCATGTTATTTTCCAACGTGCACTCAGCATGCATTCGTTCACATCATTTGTTTCTTGGGAGACGGTGGTGGATAAAGAAAATAGAAGTGAGTAAAAGAGAAATTACGGAAACATTTTATTATGATCCAAATGTAAGCTGAAAAAAAATCTGATTTTCTTATCTTCTCTACTTAAAGGAGTTGCGACTGGAATTCCAATCATTTCTCCGCACGTGCCCTGCACAGAAATTTTATTCCCTTTCTTTTTTGTCCAACTATAGGAAGCTTCCAGGAAACTGAAATGAAATGATATATATCGTCTGTGTAAATGCAATTTGTCCCAAGTCCAGTCTCAGCTTAATTGCAATATGTCCCAAGTCCCTATAATGGAAAATATGTGACAAAACTAGTAAATAACACATTTCAAAACAGTCAAAACACGTAAATGACACTTTTTCTAAACGCTCAAAACTAGTAAATAGCACTTTTTCAAAATCTTCAAAACTAGTAAATAACACTTTTTCAAAACTGTCAAAACTTGTAAATAACTCTTTTTAAAAACTTTCAAAACTAGTAAAAAGCACTTGTTCAAAACGGTCAAAACTAGTAAATGACACTTTTTCAATGCAATTAAGCCGAAACTGGACTTGGGACACATTGCATTTACACAGATGATATGTATGTGTATAGTGTACATTGTAACGCCTATCTTGGCCATCATGGCCGGAGGGCTTGAATTGACTAAGAATTGAAATGACTAGACTAGACTAGACTCTTTAGGTCGGAAAACGGCGTGACTAGACTAGCGGATACTTCAAGAATACATGACTAGACTAGACTAGACTAGACTAGCGGATACTCCAAGAATAAATGACTAGACTAGACTAGACTAGACGATACTTCAAGAATAAATGACTAGACTAGACTAGACTAGCGGATACTTCAAGAATAAATGACTAGACTAGACTAGGCTAGCGGATACTTCAAGAATAAATGACTAGACTAGACTAGACTAGCAAAAATTTTGGTCAGCCTTGCCTGGGCGTTACAACTTGTACTTCCTAAAGCAGTACATATTTGTGGTACTTAATTGCTAGACTTTATTTCAACTAATGTTGGTATCCATTCCATAGTAGCTCAAGTACACCGAAGTTGATCATTAGACGCTCCGATTTTTAAATTTTCCAGGTATCATCTTATACCTGTAATCGTATACATAGCAATGTTTAAGATGGTAAGGGCTGCAGCCAGACTACTTCCCTACCAATGGCACTGGCTATACCTCACTTTATGCGTATAAATGTATAGGTATAGCCACGCTTCTAAGCTTACATGACTAGCACGTATGTATATAAACACATACATATACCTATATTAGGTACTATTACACGGAAGTAATTCGTAATTTTAGTGTTATTTATTAAATTTGACAGCATCCATTTGGTATCCATTACTTTCCCTCTACTTTCTTCCACTTTCCACTTTACACGTCTACACTTTAAGAGGAAGCCTTAAAGCTTTTGTGTTGAAGCATACAGATCCGTCGTAAAAAAAGGTTAGAAAAGTCCTAATCGAATCCTAGCTTGTCAATTTCCACACCAAACTCACTCAGTATCATATTCGCCTCTTCTTTGGTACATCTGTGGGGTCCCAAGAAATTTTATTATTCCCAATTTAATCATAAGGGACTTTCACTTTCTGTCCTGTCTTCTCAAAAATGTAAGGATGTAAATTGAAGAGGAGATGCAGTAATATATAATACATTTTCAGTGTAATAACTAATAATTATTTTAAATTCTTAATTTTAAAAATTGAACGATTCAAGGAATATTTGTAGAATTTACAAAACATAACTTTGATTTCATTATTCCGTAAAGATAATTCAATGTAATGCTTTCTTTCTCTCTCTCTCTCTCTCTCTCTCTCTCTCTCTCTCTCTGTCTGTACACACATAACATGTGTGGGTAGAATCAGAACGGAAAATAGATCCTATGCCTCAGATGTAGATCAAAAGATCGGGCTCTCAAATTCCATGCATTAGGATGACGATTCGAGACGATAGTATGCATTACATCCACTTGAGTTCACTCCAATCCCATAACAATCTCCAGTCGTTTTTTGAACATACCATTTTATTAAGCTGAAGGTCTGGGGTCTCAATAAAAATATCAGATCCACATAAAATTCCCAGGGAAAGTCAAAGTCAGTGTATCTATCGATACTTATACAAATCCACATACTGCTATACATTTGAAGATGTTATCAAATATAGATTTATTTTCACAGTCAGATTTATTTTTATTTATTTTTATTTACTCCCATGCCAAAATGTACACATATGCTTTCTCCAGGATCTGGAATCTGGATCTGAATCCTTTAAATGTCTACAGAAAATGTAGGAGAAAGTAGTAATAATTTCTGTTTGCATAGAATTGGAGATATGTAGATTATTTTTCAATTAAAAAGCTCAACGTACTAAAACATTCAGCCGTGTGATATGTTATAATCTAATGTTCACGAAGTATAAAAAATACCTCCAAAAAAGCGCATTTTCTGAAAGGAAAATTAAGTGGTCGGCTGTGGAAAGCACGTTTAAAGAACTTAACTGGGCACGTATGGTATATTTTTTTTTCGTGATACGTCAATGTCTAAAACTGGCTTCAATTTAAAACAACTTTTACAAGTACAATATAACAAAATAAATAGCCTTGCGGGGTGAAGTGAAAGTTGCCTACTTTCTCCAGCATTCTAAATAAGATGTGCGTGAGTTTTAAAGTTGCTTTCTCAGCTCTGTATGTCCTAGATCTTTATAGTTTTCATCAAATTAAATTGCTGGGGTATTTTTAAAATTATTGCGTAATACTTGCCAACTACATACACCCAATACATACATCACAAGTACATAGTAAATAGTAAATTGCAAAAAGGAATTTATTTAATGGCCAAGCAACAAAAATACAAAACATCACAGTTCACAGAGAAAGTTTTAGTTAAAGTTATTCAACATGGTAGAGAGAGACAGAGAGCTATAGGGAGAAGGGAAAGTGGCTTTCACTCTTATTGGGATGAGAAATTTTTGGGATTCGACATTTTTCTTAGAAAAAGGAGAGCTTGCAATTGGCACAACTGTACTTTTGGTGCTTTCACTCGGCCCATGCAATTGCCGTCAGTTGCTAATACGGATTCTTATGCTTCTGATTCTCCGCTGGTAAATCTACTGACACGGGACAAAAAAGGACCCATTTATTACCAAAGGAAGGAACACACGCGTGGGCCAAATGCAATTCCCTCCAGTTCCGCTCCAGCCCAATCCAATGCATGTAATCAATAAACTTTTATGTAGAAAGAAAGAGAAAGTTGTATTCAAGACAGATATACATGTATACCTATCAACATTGTAACAATGTGGACAATTCTACCCGGGTAATTACATACCCGAGGAAAAGAAGCAACGTGATGTTTAGTGAATCATTCCAAGAATGAATGGAGCTGTAGACGAAGTGATTGCACCTTTCTTTACAAAAGTGTTAATTTGCTTCTTGAACTACGATGTGTCGGTATGTCACTATAGCTATATATAGTCGTACACATAAGTATACAAAAATGTAACCCGTGTGAACGGTGAAAGCTGAAATAAATGCAAGCCTTTGTTTCTCTGTTTTTGTCTGTTTTTCTGAACATTTTGAGCAGAACTTTCTACTTTCTACTTTCTCCGATTCCGTTGCCTATGTTTTCTGTGTCTGATCTATATGCCTATAGCATCCATCACTTTTGTAAAGTGCATACTCTGTATGTATCCATTATCCTAACATGCCGAAACTATACATACTACCAATGTAGTTTATCACCTATTCGTTCCAGTGAATTCCAGTCCCAGTCCCAGGTGCTAAGACACATAAGATTGGAGCTGTAATTCAATTTACTTGAGGAATGTCAATGGCTACTGGAAAGAATAGATAAATAATACAGAATACAGAATTCATTTGCATACAATTATTTCCCCTCCTTTCTGTCTTGACTTTCTCCACATTTTAAATTGAAATCAGTACGAGGAAATGAAACTTTTCGAATGAATTTGTCCAGCTTCTGCTTTCATTCAATATATTATATATATTTTTCCCTCCATGTTCACTTTTCTGTTTTTTTACCTTTTGTGAACATCTTAATTGATCTTAAATTGAGATATTGAGAAAGTATTCTGAAAGGAATCAATTTGTTGGGATACAATCATCTCTGTTGGCTACATCATTCACTTTAAAAGAATCGCAAGAATTCTTCGACGTGGTGTTTAATATATTTTTTATTATTGAAAAAAAATGAAAAGAGAAAGTTTTAAATCGAGCAACTTTCTCCAACTTTCACCAACTTTCTCCTCAAAAGTACATTGCAAATTAAAAAAACAAGCGTTACATAAGCTTTACAATTATTGAAGCAATACAATCTTCAATCAAAAAAATAAAAACTTTTGACAACCATGTAATTATTTAGTAACGATTTCACAGTTTATATAGTACAGCAAGTAATACGTATATGTACTAAATTATGCATGTGTAAGCCTTATATTTGTGCAAAATAATAACTGTGTATGGCTATGTTTAACCATTAGTTAGGTGCACTATACATGAGAATGACTTTCACTTGAAGTGATTGATTAAAGCTCAGAGATTAGCTGATGAGTTTCTTAATCCCGTCCACCCCCTTTCCTTGTCCATGTATAATCCAATCCGAAATTTGGCTCACGTCCAAACTAACGATAAGTAAAAGGTCACGTGATCCAATAATTGTCCACCATTTAATCTTGCTTTCCTTCACATGTTTCCTCAAAAAATACATATAGTACTGCTATTTACAACATTTTTTATATGCCCCACGCAGTGGGCGGCATTTCCTAAGCAAGTTCCATCTCTATTTTTTTTTGCTGTACCCTACAATTACTTGATTAGATAAGAAATTCTTGCCAAAACAAATCGTGACGTGTACTCGTGTGTGTGTGTGTGTGTGGGCGTACTTTCATTCCATTTCATAATCCTCATTTGTGATTGTATAATGATAAATGAAAATACAAAAATACCCCATGATTACAACTTTTTATTTAAGATGCTTCACTGCGGTAGTCTTAACCTACTGGATTACAATACGATTTGCTTTGCTCAATAGATTCAATAAAGTGTAAATGGCTGGACAGTAAAATACTTGCACACTAAATTCCAAATCATGTCTGAGTCACTTGAGTCTTTACAAAAGCCGTTTCATACAACTCAATCATGGCAATAACTGAAGACGTAACATTACATGCCGAAAATTATAAGTTAAATTGAACCACTACTGCTACAACTACTCCAACTCACACATCTTCAACAACTCCAAAATTCTCTTGTAAATTCTCTTGATTTGTATAGCGGCCCATATTCTCAATTACATGTTCTCGAAATCTTAAAACATAATGTTCGCAACCTTGAATTCAGTGTGCATTTGCGAACTGCCGTTGGACATTGTAATTGAAGCTGATCAGATTTTACTACGCAACTCGTGAAAACAAATACTTGTGTTTCTAATAAACGGCATACGCCATCAGACCTTAAAATTAATAAACGAATAAAAATAAAACGACATCAAAACGATTCATTTACAATTATAACGACTGCAAATTGTTTTTAATTAATTCGACATCTTACATTCGTTCGCGATAAATTACATTTTAGTTACTAAAACATTTACAAGTTATTTAAAAATACGCATTCTATTTTTAATGCTAATATTATAATGCTTGTGGTGGTTGCTTGTCATGATGGTCCTCAACCTCAGTAATATTTTTAGCTACTGGTGTTTCACTAGTTATTTGGATCTTTTCTATTTGTAAAAGGGTCTCACTTCTAAGCCACTTTGCGTGATGATTCGAAGTAGAGGATTGGTAATGATGGTCAAGTACCTCAGCTTGTAGATCTTTGAAGAACCCACACCGCCGAATCGACATGTTCTTGCTGTAAAAGTTGCCTAAATCTTGGGGCCTGCTAGTTACAGTTCTGCACTTGGAAGTATTGGAAAGATTTATTTCATCACCACAACTGACGGCGCAAAGATGAACGCAGTGGTTCCTGCCAATAAAAGCTGAGCTAGGCTCCCAGCTTTCTTTGTTCAAGTTCATACAGTCGCCAGTAAAGCTGTAGGTTATGGAGAAACCTAATAAGGTAATGAAATAATTATATTCAAAAATAAGAACGTGCTACAACGTTAATTAATTGTAAAATCAATTTTTGTGTGTGTACGATATTACATGAACTCTGTGCTCGTTGACTTTTTACCTTCATTGAAAATTTTAAAATTAATTCGATTAGAATGAACGTGACTGTGGCCATGATAGTGGGCCGTACTCAGTACGTTAAGGACAAAATTTATAAGTAAGATCAATATGCCACTTGTGAACATTTTGAGTTTTTTCAGATATGTATTTCTTTTAGATTTAAGTATCGTCAAAAGTAAAAACTGTAAACTGCAATTAAAGCTGGCAAATGTAGGGAATGAATGTGACTTTACGTTGATAATTTTTTGGGTAGCAACCGTAGCTATGAAGTTTAACTGTATACGGAAATCGTTCCTCTTTAATTTATTGTGCTGCAGTTGAGCGATATAATACTGAACAGGTTTTAAGCGCAGTTAATTTCGGAAAAACTTACAGCAAATTACTAAACCTTATTGATTGTTTTTGGTGGAAATGAAAAAAAAATGGAACAACTTATTATTGCTTTCTAAATATTAATTTTAAAAAAACAACAAAACAAGCAGTTGATCCACCTTGCCTTACAAAGATAACTGTTAGGATATCACAGCTTTATCTGTCGGCCTTTATATGTCTCAATAAACGCGTCAACGGAAATATTTGTGAGGAAACAAGAAACTCCAGAACAGCCGTAATCTTAAAATATTTTTAAATATAAACCGCAATTTCCTTTCCGCCACTCACACCATTCACCAGCAACAAAAAACGATTATTATTAACAAACGTTCGTATTTTTCTTCACACATTTATTCTTAGAAGCCGTAAATAAAACGTTACTGTTAAAGACAAATTATGCCATGAAACGCTTTATTTTTAATTTTACATTAAAGTTATCATTTGTACGTTTTATTGTTTTAAAACAATTGACCAACATGTGTAAGTATTTATTTGATGTTGTTACGGACTGCAGTTTATGTTCTGATGCTATATGGCTTGTTGCCTTGTAGTTGTGAAGTAACAACTGCAACTTTCCGTTTTTTAAATATTTTTTTTTATGAAAAATAATTAAATAAGTGAAACCATTGGCTGATTGGGAGGAATTGGATGATGACAAGGGAAGATGAAGATAGAATAAACAGATCAATATTGACAGCGGAGGATGACAGTCGGTCATTTCCATTCCTCTGAATTTGACTCTGATTGCTGTTGAAAGGAGACTTTGTCTGGCATTGGAATGTGACAGTTAGTCATTGATTTCCTTGCCAGTGTTTCGTACCTACTGAACTAGTGCATAAGGATTAAGTACATACATAAGATTTTGTATTGTTTGTTTATGGCAATGTTCACAATATGGTAAAATTATGTGATAAGACAAACGGAACGTTTGTCTGTCGTTTTTACTAACCTTACGTATGTATGTAGTGATGCAAAGTGTTTTCAGAATCTTTACATACATCGTACTGGTGCACAAAGTTTAGTAATCCAAGAAGTGAAGCAAAAAAATTAGTCAACAATACCAACCTTTGTATCTTTAAAAATGAGAAAATAGAAAATAAATGAACTTCTGTGAAAAGCCTATTTTAGTATTTTCTTGTATTTTTGTTAAACGTGGACATAATGTGCTTTGCACTTTTTACTATACATACTAGTGTCACCCTTTACCTCTCTCATGAGTTGTGGAAATAGTAAGTTTTGCGCTTGTTTAAGCCGTTATCCCGTTTGGAATTTTTTTAAAAATTAGGCTAAGAGTATGATATTTTGCCCCTTTCTTAAACGCAATTTTGGTAATCTTTGCGTTATAAGTGTGTAGATATGATACTTTACCCTTTAAAAAAACGTCAAAAGTTGAAAAATGTAGTACTCGGTACTTGTGTTGACGTAGGATGTAAATTGCTCTTTGTGTTAAATTACTAGCCAGACTTGGGACTGGTCAACGGAATAAGAATATTTTACATTCCAGTACTTTTTAATTTGATCAAGTTCAGTGTGTCTTTCTGTAATTAAAACATACACTTTAAAAGTTTTAAAGATTGCATAAATGAAATATTATTATAATATCACAACGTTGTAATGATTTGGGTGTCTTATAAAATAAACAAGTTTGGCTTTGTTCCAATCAATAAATTGTTATCTACATTTATTCTGTGCGTAGTATATTTGTATGGAATTGAACCTTTCTCTCTGGCTCTGGGACTGGCGTACCGTACTGGTACTAATACTGGCCGATAAAATACTGTCCATTCTTCAATGTACCTATGTTTGCTTTCTTACGGGAAGTGCATAGCCGACCAGATTAAGTGAAGGAACGCCGCAGTCAAAGGTAAAGGACGTATGTAGGTACCCACATAAAACGGGGCGGCCCTTCCGACTCTGCACAGTATCAACGTTGTAAAATTTGTAAAATCCGAAGCACTGCAATCTCATCATGAAAGCTGTTATTAAAATAGCTTTGCTTTGCTCGGTAGAGTTTGTACAGTGTACACTCACGTTCCTGTTCTGTATGTATACATATATGTGATTTAATCACTTTGAATAACCGCATTATTGTTTACACAAGTCTTGACGGGCCAAATCAAATCAAATCTGACTTTATTCGTTATCCCATCGGCAAAAAATAAAACTTGATTTCAAATTAGAACATAAAATGTATACTTGTTCGTGAAAATACAGTCGTACATAAGTATCCATATATCGCTGGTTAAGATGCAAAATGACGCGAATCCATAAAATCTCAAAATGAAACGCATTTAACCAGCTTTCTTAACCCATCTAGCACTGTGTGAAAACTAATTTTTGCATAGGTACTTTAAAACACACAAAGTTATTTAACACCTCAATTTTTCTTTATACTTTTCAAACCATGCAAAACGTGAATTTGCAATTTTTCAAAATGTTCGAAAACACGATTTGCACTTTTTCAAACCATGCATAACGTGAATTTGCACTTTTTCAAAACGAGAAAACCCACGATTCATACTTTCTCAAACCATGCAAAACGTGAATTTGCACTTTTTCAAACCATGCTAAACGTGAATTTGCATTTTTTCAAAACGAGAAAACCCACGATTCATACTTTCTCAAACCATGCAAAACGTGAATTTGCACTTTTTCAAAACGTGCAAACCCACGATTT
The DNA here is from genome assembly GCA_034695205.1 of Dicyrtoma fusca. Lineage (NCBI taxonomy): Eukaryota > Metazoa > Arthropoda > Collembola > Symphypleona > Dicyrtomidae > Dicyrtoma > Dicyrtoma fusca. The sequence goes on along the minus strand of JAQFZC010001897.1, from coordinate 8,210 downwards.
ATACTTTTTCAAACCATGCAAAGCGTGAATGTGCACTTTTTCAAAACGTGCAAAACCACGGTTTACACTTTTTCAAACCATGCAAAACGTGAATTTGCGCTTTTTCAAAACGTGCAAACCCACGATTTATACTTTTTCAAACCATGCAAAGCGTGAATGTGCACTTTTTCAAAACGTGCAAAACCACGGTTTACACTTTTTCAAACCATGCTAAACGTGAATTTGCACTTTTTTAAAACGTGAATTTGCACTTTTTTAAAACGTGAATTTGCACTTTTTTAAAACGTGAATTTGCACTTTTTTAAAATTTGCAAGACCACGATTTACAGTTTTTGAAACCATGCAAAACGTGAATTTGCACTTTTCAAAATGTTCGAAACCACGATTTACACTTTTTCAAACCATGCAAAACGTGAATGTGCACTTTTTCAAAACGTGCAAACCCACGAATTCAACACGTGATTAGCTCTCGTACTTACATGCACATGTGTTGTAAAAAAAGGAAAGTTCTGAGTCTTTTTCAGCTTTTATGAATATGCGTCATTTTGCGTCTTAACCCTTAGCGTTCCTTTGCATCCCCAGCAGCGATATACACATTATTTTACCTCAGGTCGAAGTTTACGTCTAAGTTGATATAGCCTATAACAAACACTATAGGCAGGTCTAAATAAAGCTACAGAAAATACATAGAGTCTCTAGAGTTTACCTTTGGAGTACATCTGTACCGAGAGTATCTGTGTCCGTATCTGTACAGAGGCCAAAACTAAAAAAAAAATTAGTAAAGATCCAAAAGCGAGTGTGTTAGAATGCCTACTAAGATTTCAATCCTACTTGGAACCCCATGTGATGTGAGTAGAGGTGATACGCCATGCTACGTTGCGTTGGTTTTGGCTTTGGCTTTGACTTACGCTTCCAGCTTCTATAATACAAAGTTATTCGATTTTGAAGGATAGGAGCCTCCACAGTGCATCCCTATTACGGGAGGACAGAACCCAGTAGCCAGGAATTACTTGGCTCTTTTCGTTCCGTAGACTCAGTGCTGTTCAGTCGGCAGTTGGTTGGAACGAGTCGCGGTGCTCAGACGTCCAAGTATTTCCTTCCCAGTCAGTCTCCAGTTCAACAGTTCAAGTCAAGTGCAATCAAATTGTCGATTGCAAATTTAAAAGCCCAGTCAAAGTATTTATTACACAGTTACTATATCTTAGCATCAAATTTCAAATTCATAATCAAACTATTCATTCTTTCCTACAAATGTATCAAAAATAATCGAAAATAAGGAAGCTCTGCGCTCTGGGGCAATTTCCTATTTCCTTGAACTAAAAAGGTGGAATTTTTATCCGAAAAACGGACAACTGTGCACTCGTTTAGAAACAGCTTTTTAGAAAATCTGACAAGCGTAGAAAGCACCCGCATTTTGTAAAAGTTTCTGCAGTATACAATGTACAGTGTAAAAAGTTGCAATACTTTTCAAAATTAGCAATTGTGCAGAAAAATAAAACACTGAAAAGTTCAATTACGGAAAATAGACGCATTTTAAAGCTGCGATACTACCTACCAGCATACGAGGCAATAGCCAAGAAATTTAAGGTGCAAATACTGATTTTACACAGTGCAATTATCAAATTGTATACGCACAAGTCCTTTTTAAAGTTGAAGCTACCAATAGTGAACAAACACGGTCGTAAAAAGTAGCAATTATGCTACAAAATCACTTTCAAAAAATTAGTGATTAGAAAAATTTCTTCGTATAGCGTCTAATTGTGTACTAAAAATCTGTTTAAAAAGGTGCACAAACATAAAATATACAGAGTGCAATTGTAAAAAACCACCATTCAAAACCAACTAATCATGTAAAAGTGGACATTTATAACCGTACAAGTACACACAAACAAATGAGACCAGCTCTCAAAAAATTTTGGTGAAATTAAAAACAGGAAATACAGAGCAATAAAAATATAAGGCACAAAAAGTTCGAAAATCTGAAAAAAAAAATAAAAAGAAAAAAATACATTAAAAATCTACGAATAATAATTATGTAAAGTTTTATAGACAACCGAAAAAACCGAAAAATCTAAAAGCTCTGGACCACACTCACTAAGATGAAATGTCTAACTCGGAAGAGGTCCGATATTTCAGTAGCCCCGTGACGGACGACTACACGGACAGTCCCGGTCCCATCATCGATTTACATTATAATAATTATGGGGGCGGGAGTGGTGGGGCCACAGTGGGGAGTGAGCCCTCATCTTCCTCTTCTTCCTCCTTCAGTGGTGAGAATGTTTCCCAGGGGAGTTTAGAAAGTTTGGAGAATGTTTCCGGGAAGTTTCCGACGACGGGGGGAGGAGGCGGCGGGGGTCACAGTGGTCAAGTGTTGCTCGACTTTTACAATAATTACATTGGGGGGTCAACGCACTCCAAGAGTTCCTCTAGACAGCAGAATGACGGCAGTGACCCCTCGTCATTCGTCCCGACGCCTTCGTACGACGGTGGCGGCGGCGGCGGGGAAAAATTCCCTTCGAGTGCAGGACCGCTGCTCAAAAGTCTTGGGATTCAGTGCCTCAACGGACTGAGTGAGTTTATGACCGGCGGGTCCAGTGGCGGCGGCGGCTGCATTTCCGCCCTCCCGCCCCTGTCCGCCGCCAGTGCCCTGTCTATCACGAGCCCCACTATCACCAGTGCTGGTCCAGGTGGCGGCGGCGGCGGCGGTGGCTTGGAGGAATTGAACATGGGTGTTGGGAACGGAAGTGTTTTTGGCGGGATGGGCGGGGAGCTGGACGGCGGGATGACCGAAGAGGGGTCAAGTGCGGGGAGTTGGATTCTCGTGATTTTAATGTCGCTTCTGATCGTGGTGACGATCGTGGGGAATGTGTTGGTGTGTCTCTCTGTGATTTTGGTGCGGAAGTTGAGGAAGCCGCAGAATTATTTGCTCGTCAGCCTCGCCACCTCTGACCTCTTCGTCGCCCTCTTCGTCATGCCTTTCGTCATCGTCTTTGAGAATGCGAGTCGATGGCCCTTCAAATCTGCACTTTGTGATCTCTGGGTGTCAGGTAGGACCACTCTTATTTTTGATAATTTATTATAACATTTCCTGTAGATTTTTCAGGAAATTACTTTTTCGAAAACTACAAAAAAATAGGTATGTTGAATTGAAATTTGTGATTTCAGTATTTCACTATTTCTGCAAATAATTATTTTTTAAAGTAAAAAATAATTCTTTATTCAGTAAGTAGCCCTGATAGATGAGAGCAGGTTGTTCTCAAAAGCTCGCAATCCAATAAATCTTTACTGTTCAAATTAATTTCAATTTTGGATTTATTTACCAAAGAACATCCAGTAATCCAACAAGTATGAATACACTTTTTGAAAACTGTTAATTATTACATAGTTTTGACCATTTTGAAAGTGTAAATTCCTAGTTTTGACCATTTTGAAAATTGCTATTTACTAGTTTTGGTCATTTTGAAAATGTTAATTACTAGTTTTGGTCATTTTGAAAATGTAAATTACTAGTTTTGAACATTTTGAAAATGTGAATTTACTTCGTAAACACTTGCTTACATCAGTCTCTATCTCTACTGCGATTGTAAGTGTCAAAAGAGGGATTTTTATGGTAAAGGCTCGTCCTTAAAAAATGGACAAAAACTGCTGTTTGTTGTAACTTGGGTACATTCAATTCTTTTGAAAATCGTTTGAAGAACGAACCTTGAGAAACAAAGTATAAGACATTTTAAAAACGTAATTTCATTTTTCTGTATAAAAGCCAGACGCCAGAACTAAATACAGCAACAAAAACAACGTATCATTCCTCTCACTATTATCATTATCCAATAAGGTTCGAGCTAAGCTAATGACATAATATGAAGGAAAAATACGGGGGAATTACTGTAAAGTGTAAAGTAATGACGTGATTGCTTCACTAAAAAATTCATAGACCGACTTGACAGTAATTAATTAGAAATTATAAAAACGTGGCTACTTATGTATGTTGTACATTGTACCTCAAGCCTTACATAACTTATTTCTATTTCGTAGTATAAACAATAACAATAAGACCAGATTCAGAAAAAAAGCCTAATTACACAAAATTCTCTACAACGCAAAAAACAGAAAAAAGACTTTAATCGGACAAAAAATTTATTTATTGTGAGATTTATTTCCTGCTATTTATTACCACTACTTTTCGATTCAATTCGCTGATCGACGTCAAAACATTTTATTGAGCTTTATTGAGCGGCGTTGCAGCTACACACGGCGCGTTGTAAATCCCTTTTTTAACCTTTTAGAAAAGGTACTATTTCTAGTTTCACACGGTTTTGAAAGTGTCCAATTCTTGTTTTAACCCTTTTTGAAAAGGTAAATTTCGTGTTTTGACCTTTTTGAAAGTGCTAATTTCTTGTTTTGAACTTTCTGAAAGTGTTCAATTCTTGTTTTACATGTTTCTGAAAACGTTAATTTCGTGTTTTGACCTTTTTTAGAGTGCTAATTTCTTAGTTCTACATCTTTTTGAAAGCGTTAATTTCGTGTTTTAACCATTTTGAAAGCGTTAATTTCGTGTTTTAACCATTTTGAAAGTCCCAGTTTCTTGTTTTAACTTTTTTGAAAGTGTTTATTTCGTGTTTTACATCTTTTTGAAAATGATCATTTGTTGTTTTGACCTTTTTAAAAATGTTGATTTCTGATTTTGACCGTTAAAAGTCTTACTGTCTTGGTTTGAATGCTTTTAAGGTATTATCAATTTCTAGTTTTGATCGTTTTGAAAAAGTCAATTTTTAGAAAAAAAGAAGAAGTGCTTTTCTAGGGCGTTCTCTCCATGGTTTCCCAGTTTGGAATACATAGGTTAAAAAAATGAATGATTAATTGCTACCAAAGTTTATAAAAGTTAAAAGACTTTGGGTTTTAATTTTTATTGCATTGCCATGATTGCATAATTGCCTGCCCTTGCATAGAGTTGAGTTGAGTGCATTACTGGCAGTGGCAGTGGCGTCCTTTCCGTGTCTATTGCCTCAAATTTATGATGTAAATACCTACGTGGAAGGGAAGGAAAAAATGGTGGCAAAAAAGTTGATTTTGGTGTCTGTCAGAGTCGTCAAGTCATGATCGTACATGAAATGAAAGGATTTAGTAGAAGATAGAAGAAGAAAAAAAATAACATGTTGTTTCTTAGTACACTTTCCATATTGCACTCTATTATGGTTTGATATTAAATTATTGTATTATTTAACATTGTAAAACATGAGCGTAAATGGTAAACATCCATTCGACGAGAGAGAGAGAGAGAGAGAGAATCGTGAGCTCCTGGCTGGCATTCATTATTTGAATATCAATTCAAAAACTCATACACACGGCAGCTCAGGGGCTTTGCACATAAATTACGTTTTACAGTTCTTTGATTTGCGTAATTTCTTTTTGAGCTGAGGGGATTTTAACCTATTTGCAACTGGGAAACCATGGAAACAGTGCTTCACAAAAGTGCTTTTTCTAGAAATTAACCTTTTCAAAAGGGTCAAAAATAGAAGTAACATTATTAAAAGCCTATTCAAAACATTCAAACCCAGTAACTAAGACTTTCAAAGAGGTCAAAACAACAACTGAACTTTTTCAAAAAGATGTAAAACAAGAACTTAACACTTTCAAAAATGTCAAAACTAGTGTGTAGTAACATTTTCAAAAGCATTCAAATCCGATAACTAAGACTTTTAAAGGGGCCAAAACAACAAATGACCATTTTCAAAATGTTGTAAAGCAAGAAATTAACACTTTCAGAAAGGTCAAAAACAAGAAATTAACATTTTCAAAACGATGTAAAACAAGAAATTAACACTTTTGGAAAGGTCAAAACAAGAAGTTACCACTTTCAAAAATGTCAAAACTATAGAAACAACATTTTCAAAGGCATTCAAACACAGTAACTAAGACTTTCAAAGAGGCCACAACAATAAATGAACATTTTCAAAAAGATGTAAAATAAGAAATAAATAATTTCAAAAAGATTTAAAACAAGAAATCAACACTTTCAAAAGGGTCAAAACAAGAAATTGAAACTTTTAGAAAGGTCAAAGCAAGAAATTAACACTTTGAAAAAGATGTAAAGCAAGAAATTAACAGTTTAAAAAGTGTAAAACAAGAAATTAACACTTTCAAAAAGCCGTAACAATAGATATAGTACCGTTTCGAAAAGGTTAAAATGCATAAATTCTAGCACTCAATTCTGGCAAAAGATGGACGTAGTTTTTGGACAGCCCCTATAGGCTATATAAGCTCCGTGGGCAGGTGAATGCTGATGTAGGCGACTGCGACCGACGATAAGCTGACTGTGTTCTCTGATAAAATATTTAAAAGTACTTGCAAAGCCATCAGCCTTCCCTCCATTCACTTGCTACTCCTTCCGAACCGACCATGCAATGCAATGAAATCCAACGGCAGAATGAAAAACAGCTACAATACAATCAAATGGAAGCCCAACTAATACCTGAATGCAAATAAATAGACAACAGAGCCACCACAAAAGACACCAAAATAGGCAGAAAGCGACGGAAATCACAAACATCCCATAAGTCACGACAAATTCGATCAAAATGACAAAGTTGCTTTTGAAAAACCATTTTATTTTTTTAAGCAAATTACACTGCAAAAAATCACCACATCATAAACGCATCATTTTAGCCAAAAAGTGAGTCCTATTTGCCGCATCATAATCGCATCATAATCGCATCTGGATCTCATCTTACGCCCATCATAACCGAATAAAAGCTGCATGATGCGGTTATGATGGGTGTAAGATGAGATCCAGATGCTATTATGATGCAATTATGATGCGGAAAATAGGATTCGTTTTTTGGCTAAAATGGTGCGTTAGTTGGTAGAGTGTACTTATAGTAGTTTGAAACCACAGCCGACAGTTTTTGAAAATCATCGTAAGCTTCAGAACTTAATATTTTTGAAAAACAGCATAGAGTAAACCTGTGTAGAAAAAATACATTTTATTTGTTACCCTTTTGAAGCGGTGCGGTGGTATGTTTATGTAGTTTTACACGCTTTTAAAAAATGCAATTTCTAGTTTTGACCTTTTTGAAAATAGTAAGTACTACTTTTACTACCTTTTTAAAAATGTTGGTGGCAAAATTTGACCTTTTTAAGGAGTCATTTACACGTTTTGATAGGTTCTGAAAATGGCATTGGCTTACTTTGTACCTTCGTAAATTCGTTAGTTACTAGTTTTGACCATTTTGAAAGGTGTTAATTACCAGTTTTGACCATTTTGAAAAGTGTTAATTACCAGTTTGACCATTTTGAAAAATGCAAGTTACTAGTTTTGTCCATTTGGAAAAGTGTTAATTACTAGTTTTGACCATTTTGGAAAGTGTTAGTTATTAGTTTTGACCATTTTAAAAAGTGTTATTTACTAGTTTTGAGCATTTTGAAAATCTTTAGTCACTAGTTTGACCATTTTGAAAATCTTTAGTCACTAGTTTGACCATTTTGAAAAGTGTTAATTGCCAGTTTTGACCATTTTGAAAACCGTTAATTTACTAGGTCCTAACCTTGCCTTATAAAAGTGATGGTTGGTTTCTCAGCTTAAACTTTTGAAAGAGTTAATTCCTACTTTCGAAAGTGTCTGAAAATGTCAATATCTTTACCTAAACCTTCTGGAAATGTTAATTACTAGTTTTGACCATTTTTAAAAATGTTAATTTGTAGAATGCGCTCTTATTTAAAGAACTCTATCCCAGGTTTTCTATAGTTTTAAACTAGTTTTATGCGCCACCTTGGTTTCTGTCAATAGTTGAAATAGTTGTAAACTCTTTAGTAATTAGTTAGTCATGGTTTGCCCAGGCACGATTTTCTGATGGATTCTTCAAATTCGATTAATTTTCTGACATGTAATAACCTACTCACCTACCACTAGGTACCTCCATTCAAATGGTGTATTGATTAGCCCAAAACTTTATCGGTAACACGAGGAACTTTGCACAGTAGACAAAAATCATAAGTAGGTAGGTAGTTGTATCGATACGATAGTATAATCACTATATAGGCATACTACGTCTGTGTAAATGCAATGTGTCCCAAGTCCACATAATAGAAAATATCACTATGTGACAAAACTAGTAAATAGCACATTTCAAAACAGTTAAAACTAGTAAATGACACTTTTCCAAAACGGTCAAAACTAGTAAATGACACTTTTCCAAAACGGTCAAAACTAGTAA
>JAQFZC010001896.1:0-26090 GCA_034695205.1 Dicyrtoma fusca | reverse complement strand
GAGGATGGTGAGGATGGTGAGGATGGTTAATAATGTAGCTGCCACTTTGCTACTATTAAAAGTGTTAATAAACGCTAAAACTAAATTTGTGTTTCCCGTGACGGGTTTTTCGTTATTTCCAAAACCTTGGAGCAATGCAATGCACACGCGACTATGAGCTGCGTGAAAGATCATCCTTTTTTGACTGAGTTGTGTTGTGTCCACTAGGACGAAGATCATTTGGAGTCACTGGGAATGGGAATGCGATCTGGGATCGGGATCGGGATGCGATGCAGTTCTTGGTTCAGGTTCAGGTGAAGATTCGAATAAGAGTGCTATATTTTCTTGTATTAAGGAAGAAGCAAGTTAGCCGAACACCGAATTCTTGAGGTTGAGTTCGGCCGAATGATTCGGATTTTTATCCAAGTTTTATCCAAGTCGTGACGTAACGACTTTTCCGCTTTTTTTATATCCTTCCAAAAACTCTGATAACTACACCTCACCCATCGAACTACGATTTTTAAAAATGTGCATACATACGCGACAGTATTTTTCAACTCCATTTTGAGTGCATGAAGAGCTAGGCTCAAAACGATGCACAATATAATCGTTTAATAATTCCTTACCTTATACAGTTATCGTTCAAAAGTGTTCTCAAAAACCTGGTGGGCCCTACTTAACTTGACCTTATATTATAAACTCACTTTGCGTCCTTGGGGGCCGTTCATCTAATACATTAACGCTATAAATCAGCCCTTTTTTTCGGACCTCCGACCGTTGTAACGCTATTTGCACTATGTACATAATACATTAGCATAGGCCTGTAACGCCCCTGTGACCTACCACCGACCGCTGTGTGCGTTATGCATTATATGCACGGCCCCTTGCCTATTACTTTTTATCCAAGTCAGCCGAATTCAAAGGTTGTTCAAGTTCGAATGGTGGTTCAAGTTACCCGAATCTCGAACTAAAAATTCAAGTTAGCTGACTAGGGAGTGCCGAATCGTCCAACCTGGCCGAATCCAAACAGCGGTCGGATGTAGGGTGACCAGAATAAGTAAATGCAAAAGGGGGACATTTTTATTTTTTTTGCCTGATGCAGAATGATTCTAAGATCACAGTTTTAGCGTTACAAGGGATATTTACCATGCTTATTTAGATCTTAAGGATACAGATCCTATTTAAAATAGATCCAGTTGAATAGAGAAATTAACATATATGAACTGCAGGCAGCCATCAAGAAATGAGCAAATAAGAAAGCAGCGGGAACGGACGGTATACCCAACGAAGTGTGGAAAAACCTGCACGGAATAACTCTGAATTATCTACTAGACATCCTGAATGACGCTTACAAGAAGAAGATACCAAGTTATTGGTCCGAAATAATAACGGCTCCCATTTAAAAAAAGATATCTCACTACCCAAGAACTATAGGCCGATCTCACTGCTCAATACTATCACTAAGCTATTCACGTGCATCCGAAGGGAACTGGATGCCCAAACCACATCTTCAGCCTGTACGCTGCAATACTTAAGTAGCTGAATACGATAACGTAGAAGTCAACTGGAAAGCTCTACTCACTCTTTGTGGACCTTAGTCAAGCCTTTGACTCAATTAGAAGAGAAAACTTATGGACCAGGCTAAAGCAAGAAGGACTGAGCGAACACTTTATTAAGAAGATAAAGGAATTGTATCAAAGCGTCAAAACCAGGATAAGATGTAAAGAGGGATACACAGAACTAATTAGTATTCTAACTGAAGTCCTACAGGGAGAAACCCTCTCACCTACTCTCTTCACAATCTACATAGATAGAATTACGGAAATCTTAAAAGAAAGTAAGATAGGTGGAATTAAATTATTCTTAGCAGAAATTACAATCCTCATGTATGCGGACGACATAATTCTTATAGCAACAAACCCCCTGGACTTACAGAGACAGATTGACGTCCTGAGCTCCTTCTTCAACGAAAATTATCTAACTGTCAACTTAGAAAAAACCAAAGCAGTCATTTTCAGAAGAGCAGGAAGAATTAGAAAAGATGTCAAATTTAGATGGAAAAACAAGCCTATAGAAATAGTGAGCCAATACACATACCTAGGTGTACCTTTCAAAAGCAGTGAAATTTTTAATGAAGCAAAGGAAAACTTTTTCCAAAAAGCAAAAATTGCTTAAGTCAAACTATTCGAATTGTTCTACAGGGCTCGAATCACACAAGTAGAAATTCACATAAAGCTTTTCAACTTGTTAGTGCAATCTATTCTGCTATATGCGGCGCCGATATGGGGACTTAGGTACATCAGTAAATTTGAAAACTTCCAGACAAATTTTTTGAGAAAGCTTATTAATAGTGCAACTATGACACCGGATGGTTGCTAAGACTTGAAACCGGAGCAATAAGTGTGAAGCTACTGCTGTTCTAAGCAGTAGTAAGATTCATAAGAACAATCGCAAGCAAAGGAGAAGATTCCATCGTATATAACTGCTACCAGGAAATGAAGAAGCAAACAGAAAAACATGAGAAGTTTAACTGGTTTCTGCAAGGTAGAAGAATGTTTACAGAAGCGGGGATGACACAGCACTGTGAGCAGTTAAGTGAAGAATATATTGACAAAAATTGGAAGAAGATGACCGAAGAATACAGGCTACACTGCATAAACAGCGACGTTCAGATGATGCAGAACAGTGCAACCCACTCGCAATTTACACTCTTCACGGTACACGAGCAAAATTTTATGAAATACGACTTCAATGGAATAAGGTAAAACTAGTGCAAAGCCTGATATGCGGTTTACCTAGAATAGTTGTCAGGGGCAGAGCAACGACACTGAACGGCATAATATGGAGAAGGGAGTCAAAAACCGCGAACTGTGTGGGAAAGAAAGGGAGGATTTATACCACATTATGTACGAGTGCCCACATTACAAAGCCCCAAGAAGGAAGTTCTTCAATCAAGCCTTGAATAGAAGCCCGACAAGGAACAACTTCTTAGCAGAAATTTTTAAGGGATTAAAACCTGACTCTGAAATCTATGAAGTTAGTAGTTTTTGGGAAGAAACAATAAGAATACGTGAATTTTTTTACGAATGCACATCAGAAGTACAAACAGAACAGTAGGAGCAATCGCCGAGCCTGAAGCAATCACAGAAATCTGTCATGTGGTAGAAGAGAATGTTAGTAAGTGTGTCCCAGCCCAAGAAGAAACTTTAAACGGTACCCCAGAATTTTTCCGCAAAAGTAACGAGACTTAATATTAACCATTATTTTTGACGTATTAAAATATGATGTTATGAAAGAATCATTAATCGGAACATGTACATAATTTTGATATTATTTATTTGTAAATTACCTCAATCGATGTGTTGTATGGGTTAAATGGCCAAATCGACAAAACGAATAAAATTATTATTATTATTATTAAAATAGATCCCACCAAGATGGGCATCTGACTTGCCCTCACCCTCTCCTCTTCTCAAATTGTTTTTGAATTATGATCCTATCATCCCCTTCGTTCAAACGGGAAAAACATTGTGCCCTCGCCCTCTCCTCATGGAGTGGAGGGGACTTGAGGGTACTTTCGATGCTGAAGGGTATCCCCTCCAGTCATATCAGATTGTTGTCTGCCAACTGCCGCGAAGCTATTTATTTATATTTCCACTGAGGGAAAACGAGCCCGCGCGGGCCTTCACCCTCCGCTCCCCTCAAAACAATTTTCAACAATTTTGCCCTCACTCTCCCTTCATTAAGCGGAAGAAACTTTAGAGGACTTTTCATGCTGAGGGGTTCCATCCTCTCATTGAGGGCGCCCACCTATGATTCCACCACGAGGGTTTAGTTTGTACGCTACCACAAGCAGTAGTTCACCACAACAGCAAATAGATTGTGGTTTTGTGAAATAAAAAAGACGTTTATGTTTATTCAAAATCTCATTAGTATATACACAAATAATCTGTGCATTTACCTTTTGACCCAAACGGGGGACATTTTGGGTCCCGCTAAGGTAGACGGGGGACGCAGGACATTGATTGCCAAAGGGGGACGGTCCCCCGTAAAGGGGAACAGCTGGTCACCTTAGTCGGATAGGCATGCAAGCTGGCCGAATCCGAACAGCGGTCGGATGGGCATGCAAGCTGGCCGAATCCGAACAGTGGTCGGATGGGCATGCAAGCTGGCAGAATAAAAAATGCTGGCTAGCTGCAGTCCCAAGAAAATATACATGCTGGCCAAATACGTTCAGGTAAAGTTGGGTAGTCATTACAGTTCCCATTGACGGATACTCTCGCTGTGTGACCGGTGCCTTGCCAAACAGTGTCCAGCCTAACTTTGTTTCCATGGCTGTAAGGCCGCAAGCTAGCTGGAAGAACTTCCCTGTTAGAAACTTCCCTAGATTGTCTGCGGCTATTAAAACATAAATATCAGGTGCTCCATTCCCCACATCATTTATGATAATTCCTTTGCCTTCTAATTCTGCCAGCCACGGCCCTCGTACTACTTGAGGAATAGCACCACAAATTTTCTTTTCATCTAATGTTTCAAAGTTGCATTGAAACTGAAAATCAGTACTTTCCATAACAATTTTGTATCTTTTACGCAGCTTCTCTGCCGTCCTACTACCCCCATATACAGTATGATACAGTCTTTTTGTTCCCGTTTTAACTAACTGCATCTCCGCCGCCACCTTTTCAGAGACACTAGACAGCTGAGCTCCGGAGTCAAAAAGCACCCGTACTACTTTAGCATTTCCGTTGCCCCCAATTAACCGAACCCACAGCGTCTGTAGCTGAATGGTTTGGTTGCATTGCTGACTAGCCATATGCACCCCATCTTGACTTGCTGACGGTCCCTGAGAAGATTTTCCCTGTTGCTTCAGATTTTGTTCATTACATATCAAAATGTACTGTCTCTTCCCGCAGTTTGTACATAATATCTTACACTTACATTTCGCCGAGATGTGACCCTTAGTGAAACAGACAAAACATCTCTTACCCTCTCTTAGTCTAGTCAGCTTTTCCTCAACGCTCAAGGTTTTCGCTTTATAGCAATCCTTCGACTGGTGGTTCGTGTTGTCACAAAACGCACAAGTTACCTTTACTTCAGTTTGCGTTGTTAAACTAGCTGCCGTTGCCACCGGAGTCGTGGCCTCGTCCTTCTTCGCTCTTGAAGTTGTCATGCCAGTTTGAAACCCCTCTCTTGCTAGCGCCATTTTATCTTCTTTAATCACCTCTGATCTCAAGAATTCCAACAGTTCCTCTAGTTGCGCTTTGTCCTCATACTTCGGACGTCTCTGCCAGACTTTGAGCAGTTCCTCTGGTAGGCAAGACTCAACAAGAGGATACAACAAAATATTATTACAGTTGTCACAAGTAACATCTAGAGTTTCCATTGAACGAAGCTTACTTTCAACCTGATCATAGAGTTTCCCAATATGTACTTTACCTCTTGCATTCACATAAGCTAGCACTAACCTCAAAAGCTCGCGTACATAAACCTCAACAAGCAATTCTTCTTTCCCAAATCGTTCTTTTAGAGCTTCAATTACCTTCTCATAGTTACCACCGGACTGCGGGTAGCTATCTACAAGTTCCTTAGCCTTGGAGTTGGGGACCATTGATTGCACTAAATACTGAAATTTATCGCTAGCGTCAATGTCCTCATCTTCGTGGATCTTCGAAAACTGCGCCCAAACCCTAATCCATTCTTTCAAGTCCCCATTGAATTTCTTTAACTCTATCTTCGGCAACTTAAACCGCTTCTGACTAATCGGCCAACGGACGCTACTGCTAGCTCCAACAGATTCTACAGTATCTTCGACAAGTAACTTTTGAACCTTTGATTTAATTATTTCGTACTTTACAGCGTAGTCCATTCATCTCTTGCTCTAAATGCTGCTCACTGGCATCTTCTTCCAATACAAGGTCATACATTTTGACATTTTCGGTATCCAAAGTCTGCTTGTTTACATCCAATGTTTTGAAAACAGCACCAATTTCGATTAAGTCCGGCGTATCCACTTCAAGCAATTCCACCAATTTCGTCTCAAGCTTAGTAAATTGAAACCTGAACGCCTTTCTTGACTTCTTGGCCTTTTCCATCTTCACCAAACGCTTGAATCTAAATTAAGTTTACACAGGAAAGTCTTAACACAATCACTGATTGAACAGCCGGCTTGCGATAAGTCTGTTGCAATTCTTTCTCGTAGGCTTTCTTGAATGTACTTCAAATGTCCATCACGTCAGGGTCACTAAATGTTAGAAAATCAACCAATCTAACCGAAAGGAAGACTTCACTTAAGCCATAAAATTATGAAACTTATTATGCTTTCCACAAATAAACACTACTTTTATTAATTACAGTTCGTAAAACCTTATAAACTACAAAATATAAAAGTAAAGTAGAAAATTACTTAAAGGCACAACTTTTAACAATTTCCTTTTTTTGTAAATTTAAATTACTCTTTCTTTTATTTAAAAAACCAAAGACCTCTCAATATTACAATGTAATCTTACAGACGAGCCCGTTTAACTCCCCTCCCCCTTCGTCATTAGCTTTTTACTACCAGTCATACTACTTGTATATTGTTACATACTACTCTAGTTTTAAGGGTGTTGCTTCTCAGGTTTCAATAAACATACACATATTTTAGCTTACAGCTTGTTTTGTTTCTAGCCCGTTCCCTGAACCTGCTGTGACCTGTGCACAATAACAACGTTGTTCTTTGTTTAGTTCGAGAGCTTGCACAAGAACAACGTGATTGTTCGTAACCTTTAACATATGAACAAACCGCATAATCAGATTGTTCAGAAGAACAACCAATCTCGAGATATTGTGCACAGGTCACAGCACTGCGCTGAACGCTCAAGCCACAGATAAAATCACGACGATTAGGCGAACGGTAAAAACGTATTGAGTGGAACTGCCTCTGTGCAGTGGAAAAGTCCGTTCTCTTCTCGTTCGTTCATAAGCGAGAACGGAACGAAGGAACGGACCGTAGTTCTGAATATGTTACAACACTGTGCCAAACTATAGATCACACACGGTTTTTAGAGCTCTGATTATCTGCGCATTCCAAGTGTAAAAAGCAGATCCCCCCACCGCCATCTAGGGAGGAAGTAGAGCTGTGGAAAATAGAAACAGCAGTCTTGACGGAGCAAAAGTAAATCAGAGCGGAGACGGAGTGGCAAGTGTGGTCGGTAGGACGTTTTAGTTAGTGCGTTGTGGAATTGGTGGGATACGAAAGAAGGGGCTGGTGCGGAACGTTCCATTTTAGTCGATTGTGTAGTTGTCAGTGTGAGTATTTTGGGAACATAGAAGAGCGAGAGAGGAAGAGGCAGTGAGAAAAAGCCGCTCCCTATAATTCTCATTCGGTGATTTAGTGGACTGTGTGATTGCAATTTACGTCGCGCTCCCGATTCTTTCCTATTTCAATTCCTACTTTTAACGTAATTTCGGTAGTAATCAAGTGTTTAATAGATTCTAATATTTGTGATTTAGTAATTTTAGCATTAGGGGCTGAGACCCAGTACTAGTTGGTAATAATGCGGAACTGGAGATCTATGAATTTGGGAATTAAACAGTGTAATGAGGGAGTTTATAATATAAAGGAGATTTACGGTAAAGCGACTAATAGGAGTATTAAAAATGTAAGGAAGTTGGAAGTAGAGTAAGTAGAGACGCCGTCGGTGCGGAAATGCATTAGAATTGTATGTGAGCAACTGAGGCTGCAGTGGCAGTTGGCAGTTGCGGTCCGGGAAGCGAGCGAGGCAGACCTAGTGCGGGTGAGCTTAAAAGAATAATTTGGAAATTAGAATATTTTGTGTGAATCGAATAAAGTCCCATTGAGGCATTGTGTTACAAATACTTTATGGAGATTTGTGTGCAATTATTAATTGGTCATATTTCAGTTTGTTCATTTATTATTTAATTAGCATCAGGAAATCTAAAGAATAATTAGGAAGAGGACGGAAGTCCAGACCAGTGCGGTTTTAAGCCTTCCCAGGCTGAACCTCTTACTACGCCATGATAAGCGAGTTAGCCAAGAACAATTAACAATGAGACTAGATCTCATTTCCCCAGGTAATCATCATAATTAGTAATTTCGGTAGGCAATATGGAAAGGGATAGAAAGTAAAAAATCAATCAAAACACCGAACGTCACATGGTGGAGGCGAGAAGGAGATCTAAAACTGGCCTTGGAGCTACACAAATCAGTGAAATAAACTATAATTAGGGACCTAAAAACATTTAAGTGCCGCAAAAGCGAAAATGAAAACTGAAATTGAAAATTAAAAAAGTGAAATTGAAAGGAAAAGACTGAAAATCAATCGCCATCTCAATACAAGTCGTAAGTATGTACGTACCTCATCCAACCATTTAATAATTCAAACTACGACGTGCTACGAGCTTCTTTCAAAATGGATGACGTCACTGAGACCAAAGATTCAACGGACAACGTTAAGATTCATTGACAATTCCAAGGAGTACGTAAGTTTACATAACACAATATAAAATTATAAAAGGAATTAATCGGAAATTTTGGGAAAATTAGAAACATAATTGAATCTAAAATTAATTTTTTATATATATATGTATGTACCTATTGACTGTTGCGGAATAAATTTGAGAAATTATCAATAGCGTGTTATTAGCTTCTATCAATATGGCGACTGTAGCGAAGATCACAGTGTATTAAAAGCACCTAGAACGCAATAGCGAGGTAGAATATTTTTGACTCACATGGTCATTACATTTGAAATTATTAGAAGTTCACTAAAACGAAGTTTTACTCGACATTTCAATAAAGTTGAAACGAGAAACAATAATATTTTTCCCACATGCCTATTACATTAAAATAAATAAAATAGTTTAGTATCGGAGATTTTTTTTTCCAAAAGGGGATAATTTTACAAATAAAAGGAACAATTAAAGGGCAAAAGTAAAAGAACCAAATGGCAAGCACATCTAAAGGTGTTAATAATATGTCAGAAGGAAGTGAAAACGGTATTGACTTGAATGAAAAGGACAAACAGGAATTAGATCCAGGAGATCACAATTATCAGGTTTCAGTACAGGAAGAAATTGATTTAACGGACATTGATGAGGAAAATTATTTATACACAGTGGTTGACATCTAAATCAGGAAAATCAATTATCAGTCGAGAAACAGATTACTCAACTACAGTTGAAAAATATGAAATTAGTGAAAGCTAATGAGGAAGCACAAAAGTTGCTAGTTGAACAACAGGTAGATAAGGAGAGAATCGAAGTTACTATAACCAACAATATGAGGAAAGCTAAACGACGTCAAGTTAATGACTAGACTTTTCATGAATTAATAGATGGAACTTTCGGGACAATTCCCCATACTACGACATCTCTTCGTAAATTAACCGTAGACGAGGGAATTAAAGAAGACACTACAGCCGAAGCTGTTAGGAAAGCTATTCATTTCGCGGAAAATTATAACAACCGACAGCAGTTAGCGCTAGAAGCCCTGCGTAATTCCAAACAGACTAGTAGTCATTCCAAACAAAAGGGAAAATCTCCAAATAATCGTACAATTGACATGACAGTAGACAAGGAACTACAATCTTTGACGGAAGGTCCTGAGGATTGGAAAGAGTTTAGTGAGTACGACATGTACATCGAGCCAGCAACTCCTAGGAATAGAGAGCATGAAAATGAGCGTAATGATGGAAAGAATAGTGAATTGGAAGAAGGTGAAAAGGATGAAGGTAGACCGAACGATCCGGAGGAAATCAATGATCATTTAAGTGATAGATCAGCTGAGGATAATGCAAACCTCATTAGACTTAACGAACAACAAAGAAAGTAAAATATGGATAGTCGTAATCAAACTCAATCTTTTAAGGAGATCATTGATAAGCAGAAGTTAAATAACTAATATATTGATAATAGTGATTCTATAGATATAACATACGACGTATGGTACAAAGTTGTAAAGTTAAGGAACTTACAAATGGATCTGGATGAATAACGGTTCAAACTTATGAAAAAATGTATGAGTCTATACATCTCTTCAAAAGATTCGAACATTTATCTGAACAACCTAGAGGATGAAAGATCTGATAAGCAGATTTCCTGGAAATATTTTTGAGACACTTAGATATTTTTTCGTGAATCAAAAAGACTATAATGTTGAGGATTATTTTTTGAAAATAGAACCATGGTTGATTAGTAGAAGACTAGAAGCAGTCGACGATCAACAGCGATACGAATTATGGTTAGAATTTAAAGATCAGTTAACAGCAGAATTCGATCCGAAATATAATATCAAAAATGCGGATGATTTTAAAATAAATTCTCAACTCACAATATTTTGAGGAAAATTTTGAGCAAATTACCAGTTAAAATCAGAAATGAAATGCATAAGATTTATTGTCATTGTATCACAGCATTCAAGACTAGACTCTAACGAGTACTACAAAACTTCAGACAGTTGGATAATAATTCCAGGATGGGAAACAAAAAAGCAAAGAAAGCTAAGAAGGATAAAAAGTCAGGAAATATTCGTCCAATACTTAAAAATACAGTTCAGGGAAATCGAGGTTTGTTAACATCGAACCACCCTGCAGTCAAAGATCGTGTGAGAATGATTAATTGTGGATATTGTTCAAAACTTGGATATACGGAAAAAGATTTGTGAAAATAATAGAGGTCAACCACAAATACCCAAGAAAACAGGTCAAATACGCGCACCTTCCGGAATAATTATTTCATATAACCGAGTTTTCAATGAAAGATTCGGAGGTCAATTTCGAGGACCATCCCACCCTTTCAACGATCCAAACCGAAATACCAAACGGGATTTTAATTTCAATTAGATACGTAAGGAAGGTCGAATTTATCACAATTCAAATTATCCATTACCCACACCGAGAAATAAAATCAATGATTTTTTTTCGAAATACCGCAGGTCCAAGTAGACCTACCAAACGATTTCATTAAATGAAAATCAAAATTAAATAAAATTATTTAGCGATTCTTCTAAAAAGGATCCCTATTAAATTATTATTTTGTTGTCACAGAAAGATGAGCAAAAGAATGAATTGATAGGAAAATGAAATGCTGTAATTAAATAAATTGGTCTAACGAGTTAATTATTTTTTTTGGAAATCAAAATTGAATCAAACTGGAAGTGAAACTTAAATTTTTGTTACAGTTACAAAGCAAACGGGGGACATTTTAATTTGATTTTGACACAACCCATTAAAGAAGTAACCCATTATCATTATACATCTAGCAAGAACTTCAATTAATTTTATTTTGTGGGCAACGTTCATATTAAAACAAAGTCAATTAAAAGATTTTATTACTGCGATATTAGACCATTTATTATTTTTTACATCGTTACGGATAATAGATAGTATACAGTACGAATGAATGTATTATAATTTTGAATTATCGAAATTTGGTTTCAATCGTTTTGCTACATCAATAAACTAGTGATTCAATCGATAATATTGATTTAGATAATTTATGAATAAGAGAAAATATTTACCAAAAATGAGAGAAACAAACTAAAAAGGAAAGAATAACTACGGATACAGATAGAAACAACGGAGAAAATATAAAATCATTATTCATTTACCAATCAATAACAATAATGTTGATACTTCATAGAAATGATAGTAAATTAAACCCATAATACACAACTTAAATGATTATGATGTTTAACACAACTTCTTTCTTTAAGATTGTTAGCAGATTTTGTTATTTGGTACCGTAAGGGAAGAAGGATTTCAATTACAAACTACACATTTACATTTGAGAGATTTTACAACCCAAGGAAAGAACCTAAAGCGGGATTTAACGAAAAAGGAAAATTAACATCAAGTTATATCAGAATGAGGTGACCGAACAATTAAAAAAAGTCGGTAACAACTCACAAATATATTTACAACCAGTTAATATTTAATCAAATCACATTTAACTTAAGCAGGTCAGTTTATTTATTTTTGATAATTACAGGTATAGTAATAATTCAGTAATAACAGTAATAACAAAAATAGCTTAGATACCCTAACCATCAATCAAACTTTTATCAATAGTCGAATACACAGCAAATAGAAACCGAAGGCAGAATTTCTCTTAACCATCACAAAATATATAACCAACCTAA
This sequence comes from Dicyrtoma fusca, assembly GCA_034695205.1. Classification (NCBI taxonomy): domain Eukaryota; kingdom Metazoa; phylum Arthropoda; class Collembola; order Symphypleona; family Dicyrtomidae; genus Dicyrtoma; species Dicyrtoma fusca. Next base: position 13,972 of record JAQFZC010001896.1, on the reverse strand, counting down.
GGATAGCAACTTAAAACGAATATGTTATTTATACCTATCTAAATTTCACATAATAAGAAACGGTCGTGAATGTCAATTTAATAAATTAAATGCATTCTAGGACACTTATTTAGAATTTAGTGAGCATGTATATACTATCAGATTTACTGGGGTTTGAGGGAATGACTATAGCCACAACTACAGAATGACACGCCAAAACAAGCAAAGCTGGAATTTATTTTACAGTTCAGCACAAAAGAACAAGATAACTAGTCTCAAGCAGTTACAGATTCAGACTGAATAATAATTAATTTAGTTCTCCGAATCGTAAGTCGAAAAACAATCATAACCGTGACGGTAACAATAACAGTAATTTCTACCAATCATAATTACAATATTAAAAATAGGCATCATCATAAATAAATCAAGCAAAAGTAAACATAAAAGTTGAATATAAAATAATAATAAACATCGAAGTTGAGGAATAGCCACAAAATTCCGTAGCTACGACAATACATACATATGTATTACTGTTAATATTCTAGAAATATTTTTGTAGTCAGTTTTTACATAATTGTTGCTTTTTAATTTTTTTTATCGGGACTTTAGCAAACTTACATTCGGGAATTTCATAAGGACAGATTTATTAATTGTCTCGAACGGATGAATTTATTAATGAACTATATCTTTAATATAAAAAGTAGATAGACGAAACGGTAAACTAATATTATTATTTACCCAGTCAATAGAAGAGGAGAAAGTAACTCGACGAAACGGTGATTTAACACAATTAATCACCTAGTCAATAGGAATAAGGAGAGAGAAATAGACGCAATGGTGGTTGTTAACAGCTTAAATCGCATTGTCAATAATCGTAATCGAACGGGGATGGTGTATCAAATTACACATTATATCGTTCTATCAATTTTGTTCTAACTCTTAGTTAATTCATTACATGTTATAGTACGTTATCAAGGATCTTAGTAGATTACGTAAAAGAGTGCAGAATAAGGAAATTATTGCTAATTACATTCATTTTAAAATACTGTAATTGGTCATAATATGGAAGTATACTCAGAATAGGAAAGATAGATACATTTTGTGTGTTCACAGATAGTTACACATTTGAAATATGAAAGCCAATAATTTGTTATACTTACTAATTAAATCAACAACTACCTATAAACACGTTAGTTAGTCATACCTACCGGTTTCATCCAAAATAGTAAACGTAGAATAAATAGTTATAAAATTTATAATTTATAATGCTACATAACATCACCAGCAATCCTAATGAAATGAAACATATTAGCTAACGAAGGAGGAACTGATCATTCATACCAAGTTAGAAATCATGTTTTAGTTAAATTAAATCCAATACTTTACAGTCCACACAACCAATCAATTTAAACATACAGGAATTTACACAATCACAATCAATAATAGTTATTTTTACCTAATAAGTTCAATTTATATATTTACCTATAGATACATAAGAAATAGTCAGACAATCTACTTATTAATTTTTAAAAACTGGTGATATGAATTTAATTTATAACTAACACTTTTAATATTAACATTCACGAGAACGAACAAAGGCATAGCCAACCTAGTCATCGAACTTGTGTTAAGTGTCATTAGGATACTGTTAGTATTTACCATCCCTATTCCGATATCATTAATACGAACCAAGGGAAGTAAATTTCGAAAATAAGATAAGAATACTTAATTAATACGTAACTACAAATAACAGCAGAAGAGCTAAGTTGATTATTGTAAATGGAGTGGACGCACTTCACGAACAGAACTCATAAGCACAGATATTGTTTGTTACCATCAGAGAACAACTACAAATAGAATAAATATAGTAAATTAATACAATAAGGAAAATATGAAAATAAGTTCTAAAAATATACACATCAATAATACAATAAATAGTTAAATGAATTAATTAATGTTTATACGAACCTAGAGGAGGGATACGGTTTTCGAGAAAGGAAAGAGAAAATTTAATTCGAAAATATTAAGGAACTATGACTTTAGTCAAATAATATTACTAATTTTATAGATAACGTTGTATTAGTAGAATGAAAATCGAAAATGTTTTGAAAGTATTAAGCTTATAATAATTATACACAAATAATATAGTATTTCTTACATAATGCAAAATATCAGAAGAACACGAAAGAGGAAAGGAATGAGAATAGAAATAGCGAATAACGAAAACATTAAGGAAACTTATGTTAAAATGAAAGAGGGATAGAGTTAAAAATAGAGACAAGATTGTGAATAAGGAGAGAATCATAATGTAAAAAGAATAAATTAATTGGTTAAAGATGAGAAAGGAAGAACGATGTAAAGTGGAAGAAAAAGGAAAAGACCCAAAGAGAGGAAAAAGAGTGGAAATAATGTAAATATGGAAAATAATAAGATTAGTTAAAATGAAAAATGTTAAAAGAGGAAAATAGTATAATAATGTAAAACAATGTAAGAGTAAATAATAAATGGTCAATAATAGTCCAAAGGATAGTCGACGATCGCCAAGGAGAATCGAGGACAGAAAACGAAAATTGGAAAATCGAAGAAGAAAAAGAAGACGTAAAAGACCCAAGAGGTAGTTCTAATAGTGTGAGGGGAGTTCAAAATCCGCTGAAGATGTTGAGGACACTCACAAAAAGAGGAGGAGAAATAAGACGTAAAATTTGCACGAGGAAGTCATGAATCGTCTAAGGGAAGGTTAACATTCCCCAAGGAAGTTCATACACGCAACAGAAGAAAAATGAACAACAGAAGGAAAACAAACAACAAAAGGAAGGAAGTACAACGTCACGCCATCATTGAACGAATCGACAAACTACTTCAACCTTCAACCGAGGTGGAGATTCAAATCAACGACACGGGGAAGACGAAGCAGGCTGAACGCGAGCCATTTCATTAAAAAGATGCGCAGAGCACAGCTAACGACATCGAAACGTTCAAGGAAGGTACAACTACGTAATATATATGTATATACATAGAGATAAAGGGAAACAGTAAAGTAAGTAAGAACGAGTCATCTCAGTAAGGAGAGGGACGTGGAACGAAATGGAAGGAGAAAAGTGAGTATCAAAAGTTCGATAATTTTAGTTATTTTAATCAAAGTTACGGAAATATAAATAGTTCATAGTCAAAATTGGGATAAAAATCGAGAAAAATATTGTTTAATCATTGTGCGAAAAGCAAGTAAGTCCTAAAAATACTGAAAATACTGTTATAATCTAATTTAAATCATTATTACATAAAACAGTATGAGCAGACATTTTGGGAAAAATATTTTACATCAGTTAGAACAAAGGAAAGTATACATAGTTACGAAGTTTATTGAATCATAGTACGAAGGAGATACCATTACTAATATATATTATTCAAATAAGGAATATTTTAATTACTAACAACTTTCAATATAGACATTTATCGAATCAAACAGAATTTCGGAATTTTTACAATTTGTTTTTAACTACCTACATACACAGAATTTGTTTTACGACCAACTAATATATTAGTCATGACACAGAACAATCAATTAATTTATATCAGGACTACACATGAAAACAAAGATAATTTGATAACTTTGAATGAGACCAAAAATCCTAAATCTTACCTATTTTACTATACCTAGTGGAACCTAATCAAAATCAATGGAGTACGATAAAAAGAAAGTCGAAAAAGCCAACGCTTGAAGAGAATACGCAAGATATTTGTGAAGCCAAAACCAAAATATCTCAGATCGCGAGACAGATATTTCACGGATTGGACCGAGAAGAACTCAAAAATGAAGCGACTAAAATACAACATCAGGCAGGGTTACTTAAGAAGTACTAAGCCATGAGAACCATCTTAAGACCGAAGTCAAGAAAAGACTTAAGGCACAAGACATTTAAGCCTACAGTTACTATGGTAAATCTAATATATCAAAATCCTTACGCCACCAGTTCCGATACCGAAGACGATTCAGAAACCGACACAGCATCGGAAGAAAGATCAAATTCGAAAGTCAGAACTTACGGCAAATCACAGAAATCAACTGTAAAGACGATAATAACTACAAACAATCAAGAACCAGAACCAACTAAAGCCAAATCGACATCAATTCAGAAAAAGCCAAACTCAGAAAGCCGAAATAACCCGATCCATAATTAAATTTATAAAACTAAACCAAAAGAGACTGAATCAAATCCAAAAACCAGTTTAAATCTTAAAATCAAACTACCAGTTCAATCAAACCTACGACTTATACCTAAATTAATTCCTAAACCATCGCTCAATATCAGTCCTACTACAGTAGCACCTATGATATCAAACGTCACGGAGAAATCAACTGTCATTCAACCAGTTAAATCAACAATTGAGACAACCACAGTCCAACAAAATAACCGGGAACTAGGACAGTTATGGAACCAAAAACAGTCGAGACTTAAACTAATAGAGAAAAGTGAAATGCTAAAAGCAAGAAATCAACAACAATTAGAAACATTTGCTCAAACAATTCAACAATTAAACGAACAAGAAAAACAGAAAACTACAGGAAGATCAATACAAACAACAGACAGACGAGATACTACAAAAAACCCAATCATTATTAGCGGTGAATCTTGATAAAATGATGAAGCAATTTAACATCGAAAATCCAGTTCATTCTAAAAGGAAACTTCAAACATCAGTAGATGACCAACCATCCAAAAAGCCAAAATCTAAACAAGCAATACTAATGAGAGCATTCACAGCCGAAGACAAACTACCACCACTAAATGTCAATGAGAAATCAAAAGCAGTTGTTTTGAAATTTAGAAACATCACTTGTTATCTATTTAAGTCAGTAATTTCGGGGGAATTATATCCTAAAGCTCCAAGAAATGAAATTGAAACACAACACGTACTAAAGTTTATATCAGTCATAATAATTGGAAGCCGAGAAAGCTTTGAAGCTTTTAGTGGAAAAAACATCGTGAGACAGAATTTTATTACTACCAAGATAAAAGTCGAAATTGAATTTGCAGGATTTACTGAAGAAGCGAAAATAAGAACACTTCAAATTTCGGGAAGGAGACTAGATGCTCGAATGGTAATTGCTATAATATTAGAATGGATTAAAGACTCAGATCAATACAGCGAATGGATTACACAAGAAGACAAGAACATTGCTGAATGGCAAAAGACATCATGTTTCATCATTCCATCTGATGTCACAAAATTGTTGAAGGCAAATACAGTTAACCCACGTCATTGCAATACCTATTGTTTATATTGCTTCAGATTTCCAACTCATAATCCTTGTCCTTACCAACCATTACAGTAAATCATTAACTCAAACCCAACCTAACCAATCGAGCCAAAGTTATTATTTTTGACCAATGAATTTCTTAATTATTACTGTTTTCAATAATTTAATTTCGCAGGATATTTTAACATTTTTTGTTTTCACAAAAACATGAATTTTCTTTCAATGATTTATTTTAAAGCAGAGAAAAGAGTTCCGGACGAAGAAGTCATGACGACGTAATTTTAAACTTTAAACCAACAGAAGTTAGTAAAATTCGATAAAATTTCTATTCATTGTAATACACACTTATTAATTTAATCATTTTAATATTACAATTATTGTTGTTGAACAAATAGATATATTTATTAATTATTTAAAAGAATTTACGAATTAATTACTCAACATTTTAATCGAATCTATAGTTATTACAGTACCTAATTTGAAAATTTTGTTTCAAATTTTAATCATTGTACTTTATAATTAACGCACTCTGTCTTAATGATTTTTTTTAATCATTAAGACAGAGTACGTTAATTAAAAAGTACAATGCTCATTATTTACCTATCATTACATTACAAGTATTACAAAGATCTACTTAAAGTTTAATATCATAATTTTAGTTGTTTATTAATAATTCAGGTTGTATGAACTTCGGTTTAATCGACCCAATGAATGAAATTAATTTTTTTTATTAATTATTTATTATTCATTTTGTTGAAGTTATTTACTAATGCATTTTGTACACCAAAATGTGAATCAATATTTCAGTTATATAGAATCAATCAATAGAAAATAGTTACAAAATCTAGAAAAATGAATTGTAAGATGCTTATGAAATGACATAGTATGACAAATAATTTATAAATGAATTACCATTGTTAGTTTTTAGTTTTATAGTTTTATAGTAGAATAATTTGACTACGTTAAATTTTGGGGACAAAATTTTTTTTAAGTAAGAGGAGGTGTAATGAGGGAGTTTATAATATAAAGGAGATTTACGGTAAAGCGACTAATAGGAGTATTGAAGATGTAAGGAAGTTGGAAGTAGAGTAAGTAGAGACGCCGTTGGTGCGGAAATGCATTAAAATTGTATGTGAGCAACTGAGGCTGCAGTGGCAGTTGGCAGTTGCGGTCCGGGAAGCGAGCAAGGCAGAACTAGTGCGAGTGAGCTTAAAAGAATAATTTGGAAATTGCAATATTTTGTGTGAATCGAATAAAGTCCCATTGAGGCATTGTGTTACAAATACTTTATGGAGATTTGTGTGCAATTATTAATTGGTCATATTTCAGTTTGTTCATTTATTATTTAATTAGCATCAGGAAATCTAAAGAATAATTAGGAAGAGGACGGAAGTCCAGACCAGTGCGGTTTTAAGCCTTCCCAGGCTGAACCTCTTACTACGCCATGATAAGCGAGTTAGCCAAGAACAATTAACAATGAGACTAGATCTCATTTCCCCAGGTAATCATCATAATTAGTAATTTTGGTAGGAAATATGGAAAAGGATAGAAAGTAAGGAATAACCAAAATACCAAAACGTCACAACAGTCAGTAGGATACCTTGGTTTTTGAAAACAGTTGGATATATATGTGCATGACAGCCATTCATTACTTACATACTTCAGTCATCATTAGGACTCAACGACATCTGTAAACGACCGAGAGGCCTTTTTTGGTTCAGAAAAGAGTTCAACTCGAGAGTGAAAGAGAGCTTGTAGTGAGAGGTATGACCCCAGCAGGCTCCTGCTTGAAACTGGGATTTTTGGTAGAAAACGGCGGGTTTAAAGAATAAAAATTGTGATAATTAAAGTAGCAATCAAATTGTAGTGAATTTTTAATAGGCGTTTACCCTCTTGACCTTGCCAAAAATTTCATTTGAAATTCTTAAATTTAGTTTTGATTTCAAACACAGTACCCACAGAACTTACAAGGCATGGTCGATTTGCATTTTATTGCAATTCAAATTATCAATTTATCAACTTATATACATAAGTAGTACCTAGTGAATAATAACTTGAGCAACGGGAAATAATAAAAAGTGTAATTCTATAAAATTATTAGAAGTTTGTTGAAATGATATTTCAGGCAATCCTCTAATTCATTAATAGGTCACACAAAATTACCCAAAAGGTTTGAAATGCGAAATTCGTATTTCACAGATTACAATAAAATTGTTTACAATGTGTATGCATCTTCAATGCAAACACAAACCTTGACTATAAATAACATTGTACTGTTATGACAATAATCATGTCAGCACATTCCTATTTAAACGTCAACATTCGAAATAAACAACACGCATTATTCGATCAGAATTGACTGAAGCAAGATCGAACTTTGTTTTCTTTTCTCATCGTAATCCTATCCTTTAGCATAATTACCTATGGGTCGCTACCATAGGCAATTACCATAGGCTAACAGCTCAGGATCAAAATCATAGCACAAACCCATCGCACGTCAACACGGTAATACAGCACTTGAAGCTCTTTTTTAAAAATCCTAATACTTTATTTTTTCAAATTTTCAAAAAATCAGCTGACAATACAAGTTCATGATTTAGTAGGTAAAACATCTCGATAAGATTTATTTTCAACATAGATAAAAGTGAGTCTCGTCATCATCATTTCTTCCGTTTGTACGTGGAATTCCAAATCCTTTCAATAGTACATTCCAATTCAAAGCAGTGGTGGCTGACACCCAGTAATACTTCATCCAAGGGGAAACTGTGAGAATACGCACAATAATTTTTTACACCGTTCAGTGTGAATTAACAAAACAATTATTTTTCAATTGTCAATTTTTGGTATTCATAAAAAGCTTGATAAAAGTTTTATTTTTCTTACCATGAAAACGAAAAGTAGAAATAATACATCCGTGCAAAAATTCCATGCACAACACAAGAGCCGACGCAATGAAGACAGGCCAGATAATACCTAGAACCATACTGTCAACTTTCGTCGACGCCAGAATCCTAAAAGAAAACCTAGGCCAATCGGAAAAATCACAAGCTGCTCCAGAGCAATCTGCAACATCAAAAACCAGACTTTCATCAGTTTTTGACCAGACCACTGATCACGGTAATCTAAAAGAAACACACAAAGAATTTTCATTAATTGATTTTCTTAATTACGATCCCATTTTCAACATCCAAAATTCACAATTAAACAATCCTTTTGACGAGCCCATTACTACTACGTCAATACAATCCTCGCCCGTTTCCACAATCAACAATACTGAACCAGAATCAAGTGGGGTATACATACCACATCAATCTTTAACACAATCACCCACAAGACGTGGAAATTCTGACCCCACTGGACAATCAACAAACCAACCATCTGAAAATCCGGACGACGATTAACCAGAAACCCAAGATCACAATAACTCCGACTCAGAAATTATATACAATCTCAGTAATAACGACGACACTGACCCAGAGGACGATAGTGACGACAATTCCATTATTTACATGCCAGGGGAATGATCACCATCTCCACCTTCTTACGTCAGCATGGCACTCAGAACAATAAAAATCAAAACATCTACCATCCTAAAATTGGAGAAATCCGAGGATTTCCTACACTGGAACAAAGGGATAATTACTGCACTCCGAACAGAATGTATCGAAAAAATCATCCATTTTACTGACTGGCCTAAGCCAGGCATAGCCAATGCTACTAACGGCCCTACACAAAAAGAAACTGATGACATACAAGCATGGGAACAAGTCAATGGTGTTGCCATCCAATTAATGACAGGCTTAATAAACCAAGCACAATGAACTCAATTTCTCCAAATCCATGAAGCTCAGGTTATGTACAATACAATTCATTTACAATTCTAAAAAATCACTGATACAAATCTTGACAAGCATATGCAGATTTTACCAACGCCACCATGACCAATAATGACGGCATCGCTTTCGCTTCTCAAATCCAAACTTATGCAACCATCTTAGACACATAGGGAAAACCAGTTACGGAACCACAGAAGATCTCCTGAGCCTCAATAGCCTCAATACGGACAAGGGACAAGTATCAAGCCTTCCCTGCTTTCTGGGATGCCATTAATGACCCTAACGTTACAATTAAAACGTGCGTCAGACTCATAGAACTCCTGACCATTTACAAACACGCTATCAAAGCCGATTCAACAATCAAAAATTGATTAAGAGCTTTATGATGCATCAAACTAGGTCACCTGGATTATCTCAAAATAATTCTGAACAATCGTCTGTGAATTGGGTCTGGACACCACACAATAACAATAAAAATCAAGGTAACATACACTAGAAAAATAACAATCAAAATTTTCGCAATAATAACAATTAACAACGCAACAATAACGGTGCTCAGGAAAACGCCAACCTGGGCGCGAATAACAACCAACATAACAATGGTTAAAAAAGGCGTAAACCACGCCCACCTGTTGGAACTTGCTTCCACAGCCTACAACCCGGACACGTCAAGCAATTACCACGGATGGATCGCAGAACGAGACGCGGATATTGCAGCAGGCAAGCAGCCCAGAGGCCGTCAAGCCCAACAAAACAATCAACCACCAAATCAATAACAAGCAGGTAACAATGTTCAAGCCATTCGTATAGCCAAAATCGTCGATGGATTACCACTGATTCCATCCAATGATGGACTGATGCTCTATCCTCAACAACATCAAACCATCATGGCACAAATGAGGATGAATTATAACAAGGAAAATAAATCTAACGAATGGCACTGTGATTCCAGTACTGAATCTCACATGGCAGGCTGTTCATCATGGTTCATTACCATTTACAATCTACAATACATCATTAATATCCACACAGCAAAGTGGTATATGTTTCACTGCAACTAAGCTGGTACGGTAATACTTCGAGCAATGACAAAAGGTGAATGGAAACCTCTTGTTCTCAGATGTGTTCTACTTCAAGGGGGCTGTGAACCTGTTTTCTCAACGACGATTAGTCGCTGATGGTTATAGGTTCTGTGGCACCAAAAATATTATTAGACTTGCAACGACGCCTCAAGATTTCATCTATGAAGGTAAAGCCAGTCGCGTGCCAGGTATGCGCGTCATGCGTTTCCAACGCCTACCTTCACCACGCCAGAAATTATACAAGATGAGACAATCCAAGTCTACGGTAGAAAGACTCCACGAAAAATTAGGACATGCTAGCTTCAAATCCATCAAGGAAACCATTGACAAGAAAGCCGTCTACTTTACAGGGAAACTCGAAGATGAACATGACTGTGACATTTGCATCAAAGCAAAAGGAACATGCCGCAGTTATCACACCTCCCCTGGACCCAAAGCCTCAGCCGTGGGTGAACTCATCCACACTGATTTAGTCTACGCAATTGACCGCGATCAAGGTTATAAAACTTTCCTTTTGGTGAAAGCTGATTTTTTAAATTTCCGTACTGTATACTTCATAAATACAAAAGAAGAGAGTGCCACTTCAAGATGCATCGAGGACACCATCAACATGATGGCTCGTCAAGGGGAATACAATGGATACCTCAAAGACATCATGGCTTGTAAAAAGGATCAGAAGTGACAAAGGAACCGAATTCGATAATAATCTCTGGTGACAATACACGGAAGAACAAGAAATAGTCCACGAACTTACACCTAGCCGCAAAGAAATCGAACGGAAAAATTGAACGGGACTTCAGGAACGTTAAAGACATGTTGGTACAGTCAAGACTACCCAACTCATTTTGGCAAGATGCCATTTGACATGTCTTCATCCTCAACAAACTACTCAGCTCTACAAACAACACCATGACTCCACACGAGATGATTTTCTGTAAGAAAGTTATTATTTCCAACTTCAAAATTTTCGGCTGTCCCGCAGCAGGTAAAGAATTGAAACCTAATGGAAAGCCTGCACCAGAGAAGAATAGTTTACCGGATTCATAGGCCCAAAAGAACCAAAAGTATTTGATTCTCTAGCTAAAGAATACTTTCACTCATGCCATGTCGTATTTTAGGAGATTTTAATTCCCCTACGCCCGTTACAAGGAGAAGGAGTGTACATACTTCGAAAAACACACAGAACAGGACCAAAATCAAATTGAGTTTGTCAACAAGGCAAAGATCAATCACGGCAACCCTCTAGCTGCACAGTCACCAGTCAACAATCATTTCAATCTATCCAGAAAAAATAATTAAACCGGCTCCGAATAAGATTCAGACACAGACGGTGACACACAATCAACAACAGAAACAATCCATGATAAAGATGACACTATAAATAACATTCAAATCGAAATGACCAATAACTCACTAAACCCTGGAGATGTAGATACCATCCAACGAGAGCCCCATACTACACACGATATCCAGGAAGGCATCATCAATAAAGAGCGTGGATGGAGGGACTTCGGTTATAACTGGAACGATAAAGTGGAGGAAGTCCAAGAATGCGATGCTGATTCGCAACGACAGAACAATGTCATCTTCGATGGTAATATAGAACCAGAGCCAGGGCATAGCACTTCAATCACAAAATAAGATACAAAAATGATCGTCTTCGGTGCAATTTTATTATTGAGTCACTCCAGCAAGTATCTGGAAAAGAAAATATAGGGGAGAAATACTGCACGCCCTGTCAACTATAAAAATCACACAAGACAATTCGCAGCTCACATCACCGTCAAACCACAGGCTGAACTACAACAATTAATTGAAAAAATGGCCATAGAAGAAAATATCTCTGAAGCAGAAATGGATAGCACAATTCCCAAGAATTTCAAGCAAGCAAGGAACACAGAGATTATCCAGAATAGGAAGGTGCAATGACACGTAAAATCTGCTCTGTCCTTGCACATGAAACCTGGGACATCGTAAAGAAACCACCCAAGGCAAGAGTACAATAATTTTAGATAATAGATGGGTTTTTACCAAAAAGTCTTTTACTGATGACTGTCCAGATACGCAGTAAAGGCTTACTTACATTTTGACCTTCTGAAGTCACAGAATTTGTAACAATATTGCTCGTTTACACGTTGATATCATTGTGTTAACCGTACGTAGAGAGTTAGAAATGCACACTAAATTCAACGATCCAGTGGTGCAGCTAAATTATCAACTAATTTAGATTTTAAACAATTAAGAGAAACAACAAAGTATTTAAGAAAACAAGAACAAAATATTTTATTTAGAAAAGAATTAGAAAACGCTTTACCACCAGGTGGAAAAGTTAAAAAGTTATTATGCACTTTTAATGATAAAAACACTATATTATTAACTACAAACTACTTAAGTTATATTAAGATTTGGGTACAAAAATAACAAACGTTCATAGAGGAATTCAGTTTACACAATCAAATGTTATTGCAAAATATATTGAATTTAATACAAAGCAAAGACAATCTGCTAAGCATGATTTTGAAAAGGATTTCTGGAAACTAATGTCAAACTCTGGGTTTGGAAAATCAATGCAATCTGTTAGAAATCAACAAAATATAGGATTGCATTCAGATGAAGACACTTCAACGTGCGATAAATAAAGCAACTTTCAAATCTAGAACAATATTTAGTGAAACTTTGGTTGCTGTACATAGTTATAAGACTAAAGGTAATTTCAACAAAGCAATTTATATTGGACAAGCAGTTTTAGACCTTTTAAAATTTTTAATGTATGATTTTCACTATAATGTAATAAAAGAAGAGTTTAAAGACAAAGCAAAGTTATTGTGCATAGACACCGACAGTGTTATTTATGAAATTAAAAATACTTGCTTTTGAAGTTTCATGGAACATAATCTATCTTATTTTGACACATCTGATTATCCAAAATATCACAAACTTTTTTCATAAGAAAATAAAAAGTTACTGAAAAATTTAAAGATGAGCTCAATGGGAAAGAGCTTAAACAATTTGTAGGAATAAGATCTAGTACAGTTACAGGACACATGATTAAGTAGAAAAAAGACTAAAAAAATAAGAAATGCATACTAAAAAATTAAATTTATTAAGAAGATTTTAAACCTTGTTTATTTGAGAAAAAGGAACAATATCATAAACAAACAGTTCTTAGAAAGACAAACTTTATTAACAAAACAAACTCATCACTGTCCTCGAACGAGGATAGCCCAACGGACTCAGTATACGAATCAGAATTAGTTTATCTGAAATTTATGTTTGTAAAACAAATTATGCTAACTACATATAAAAACAACTAATTGTTTGGGGTACTGGAAAACAAATGATGAGTACAAATTTGTGCTGATTTCTTAAGTACGGTGGTCACTATATCTTCGATCAGCAGCGACGAAAGAACTCATGAATCCTTCATAAAGTCGAGGAAGTATTTTGTAATAGTTCCCATAGCCCCAATGTATAGTCCAATAACTTTAATCTCCTCCAGTCCTAGCTTTTCCTTAAAATATGGTATGCAAGGGTCATAGATTGCTTTTTTTCCCAAGTGGACAGTCTCCGGTTAGTTTGTGTCTTGCTCCATTCGAACAGTTAAGTCCAGAATTAACCCTTTCTTCGTGCGGAGATTATATGCAATGATGTCAAGCCGCCTTGATGAGGTCACACGTCCTACAGTCTAATTCTGATCTAACACAGATCCTGGGTCCAAAGCATCTGATATTTTTTGTTGTAAAGCAGGCGTGCTTGGGTGAGAGGTTAGGACTGCAGACTGGAATGGAAATTTCCAGCCTCAGACCAAAGCTCAA
>JAQFZC010001895.1:0-26113 GCA_034695205.1 Dicyrtoma fusca | reverse complement strand
CACGTGCTTTTTTGCGCATTTTTTCAAATTCTGTTAACATTGCATGTACATATCGACCCGCTTGCTTAAATTTAACCAAATAATCGACAGTGTTTGAACAAACTTCATCTTTGAAACCCCCTGAAATCAAATAGAATTTATATTGGATGTTTATTATAAAAACTTGCTTTAAAATGTTACTAAATATCTTTTGAAAAACTTACTTGTTGAAAAATAGCTTTGAGCGTGAGCACCGGTGCGAAATTACTTAGTTTCAGTTCTAAAAACCACAGGAATAGTTACTTGGTGGCAATATAAATATAAAATAGCATTCATCGTTAAATCAGTTTTAAATCAAAGTACAGTGCACAATGCATTCATTGAATACAGTATTGCAACTTACCTACTCAAGAATGCAATTAAGCGCACACAGATAATTAATTAAATGCTCAGACGAGAGATTATTAATTGAGATTATAAATCGTGATGACGATTTTTGATCATTAGATGTAATTTCAATGAACCGAAGGATCGTCCACAAATGATTTCGCATGCAAAGTTGTTTAGTCTCTTGTGTTATTTGGGACTGACTTTGATTATGCTTTTCTGAGATAGTAAGATTAGAAACAATTATACAACCGGCGGCGATGCTATTAATTACACTGCAAGACTTATACTGATAATTTTTAAAATTAAATTTTATTATTTTATTATTGGAAGCAATATACCTAAGCTGCTTTATGGTTTTTAACTAAGATATTATGCCAACTACATAAATGCAAAACATAGTTCCTAGAATGCCTAATACATATTTAGTACACTTGAATAACTGCAGTTTTTGTGGTATAATCATGTTTCAAAAATGTTTTGAACAAACTTGAAGTGTGAGTATTTAGGAACAGCACTAAGATTTGCAAAAACATAAAATGCTTGAAAAATAAGACAAATACGGGTTTGCTTTTTAATTTAGGCAGAGATTCCGCTGTTTGGGCAGAACATGAAGAGTGATAATTATTGTCAAAAGGCTTTTTTTTCACTTCGCCAGTTGGAGTGGAGATACTGGAATCGCAGGAATTTCCGTTCAATTTAGTATTTCAATTTTTAATTCAGTGCTGCCAGTCTACTCTCGGTAGACTCTGTGAATTATTGTAAAATTGAATTATAAAAAGAACATCAAACTGCAAAATAATATTTAATAAAATATATTTTTTATTATTATTTAATTTTTTCTACAGCCCTGATTAGCAGAGAAATCTTTTAATTTTCGGTATCACCACATCTGGGACCAGGGGTGACCACAATTAGGACTTATTTTGATTTCCGGATTTTTATGACTTCTTGTATTTGACACGATGTCTCTTACACAGTTTGAGACAATAAAGAACTGCTACTAATTGCCAACAATAACAAGAGTCGGGCTGCGATTTTGGTACTTATGTATCAGTTGTACACATTGTATCACAAGCTGACGAAGCTGGACGCTTGCATGGTAAAAAGATAGCGAATGCTGAAGTTCGACAAAAATCAAAGCGACAACTTTACGGTTTGGTTACTACAATCGCATTTTTTAAATCCACAGTTTCAAAGCCCACTTTTCCAAAACCCTTTTTTCTGCACCCAATTTTTTATGAATTAAATTTTTTAAAACCCACATTTTTGAACCCCGTTTTCGTAACTCTTTTTTAAATCCACTGGAACCAAACTTTAAAAATGTGGTTGAAGCCATGAGTCTGGAAAAGAGGGTTTAGAGAAAGTAAGATCAAAGAAGGGGGGTTCTAAAGTAGGTTTAGAAAAAGTAGGTTCAGGAAAACCTAGTTCTAACAAAATAGGCTTGGAAAAAGTGAGTGTCGAAATACGTATGTAGCTATAATAAAGTGGGTTTAGGAAAAAACGGTGCTTAAAAGTGTAGTTTTAAGAAAGTGGGTTTCGAAAAACCGGTTTAGAAAAAATGGGCTTAGCTTTGTTTAAAAATAAACTGTACATCAAGCTACCAAAAACCTTTAAGTTCATGTGGTATTTTTTTTATCCAGTTGCTACCAAAGTAAGTTTTGTATGTTGTTATAATGGATTCGTTCAGTTTTAGCGGTGTGCATAATCAACGCTTCAGTGGTTTTTGTACTGGTTTTATTAGAAGACGTTCTTTTATTTTATTAGTTTTAAACACATTTATAGGTACTGTCTCCTGCAGAAACGGAAATAATGCAAAGTGGAGGATTGGCTGTGATAGATTGTTCTTGGGCGAAAATTTCAGAGAATGGACATATTCTAAAACAAGGCGATGCATGGTCGTTTACTTCCGTTCCTTGTAGCTGCAAATCCAGTTAATTTCGGAAAGCCACAAAAACTTTCTTGTGTCGAATCTTTTATTACCAGCACCAATACGCATACATGTGGTACTACGTAATTTTTAAACTAACATACTTTTACGTGAAAGTTAAAAAATAGTTTGCCGTTATCCGAATATGTAACTAATTTTTTGAACATACATATGTTTCTACGAGCGACAATCAAATGCATTACCAAAATATCAAAAAAGAAGAAAAATTTCAGTTTTCAAAACAACATGATTTTTGCCCAAGATAGTTGAATGATGATTTTCTCATTTACTCATGATAATTACCCCATAAAGCTCACTTGGAAACGTTTTCAACTGTAACTCTGCGTTTTGAACAAATGTCACAAAAGAAACGTCTTCTACTGATCCTAGGCACTCAACTAGTATAAAGACATGCGTGCCATTTTTGTTGTCTTTTCTCACGAGGGATGTTTGTTTTAAAAATTGTATTCGAAATTTAAAAACAGGAATTTTTTATGCAATTTAATATGGAAATATTTTTGCGTAGCGTGGACCCCCTCCCGCTCTTCCATGGTAGATCGTAGATATGTATATTTTAATACTCGCTTCCACAGATACTTTATTTTAATGTTAGCTGTCAAGATGTAAAATTTAAATTCCAAAAAAATTGTATTATTGGAGATCAACATGGCAAATTAATACTGTGCTGGAGGGAGGATCACGCTGTGCAAAACATTTTCCTTGTTAAATTGCATAAGAAATCGCTGTTTTGGAATTTCGATTACTATTTTTACAGTGAATCCCTAATGAGGGATGATAAAAAAAATGCACTCCTGTCTTTACGCTAGTTGAGGTGCCTAGGGTCAGTACATAGAAGACGTGTTAGTTATATTTGTACAAATCCCAGAGTTACAGTTGACTTGAAACCGTTCCCAAGTGAGTTTGGTGACCAATTATAATTATGAATAAATGGAAAAATTCAACTATTGTGCAAAAATCATGTTTTTTTAAACTATCGTCTTTTTTGACATTTTGGAAATGGTCTTCCCCCCTTTGGTACCTTCCAAAATTGTATGTTAATTTGCATTTGATTTGTCGCTCGCAGAAACCTTTTTTCAAAATTATTTTGTTTCTCACCAATAACAAAAAAAAGTAGCCGCAAGTTTAATGTGACATGAAATACAAAAGACAATGGCTACATGCACGAAAATGTTCATGAGAATCGGGAGACGTCACGAAACACACTTTGCTCGTAAGGAATTTAAGCGGTACAGTCGTGAATCGTGAGGCATGAATAACAATATAGCTGATACTAACGATAAGTAGTGCTTTAAAATTGTGAACAGTATTTTAAAAATTTATAAATCATAGTTATTCAAATTGTGATTGTGAACATGCAGTTACAACCCTACTTTGAATTTAAATTACAGTTACTATATATACAATATACAATTGCATTTTCAAAATTGCAAAACGGTTTTTTAACGTCTATAAGACGAACGTTCATGCTTTTCAAAACGAACAAAAAATACCATTTTTTACGCTTTTCAAGATCAAGACGATGTTTTACGCTTTTAAAAAGTGGAAATTGACCTTTTAACAATTTATTTAAAGAGAATTCAGCAAGTTTTAGTCAATACTCAATTTCCACAATACCAACCCTCACGATTTTAAAGCTCTAGTACCAAGCATTTGAAAAAAAAATAAACGTCAGCTTGGTGAGACATGGTAAACTGATAGTGTTGATCAGTGGGGAATCTAGAGCTGTGAGTGCATTACTCTCAAACACGTTGGCTTTGGTGTTCTAATTAAAGAGGATCATTTTGAGCAAGCACTTTAGAAGGATTGTGGATTTATAGCGCATCAAATCATCAAATCACCATTTAAATTATTGGGTTTTGAAGTTGCATATTTGAAGTACACAAACCAAAGGATTTTATGTCAAAAATTCAAGTTCATAAAAAATTTGCAAATGCATTTAAAATATGTACAAACTTTTCGCGCCAATTTTGGTTCCATTTGCTTATCATTAGAAACAAATTAAAATATCTTAAATGTTCAGCAGTGTTCAGCTACGAGAAAACTATGTTTGCATAGTTAAAATAATGTAGTATCGTTTAAAAAAAATTTGCTGCCTATGGTATCGTTTGATTTCAGAATTTTATGCATAGAGGTCAATTACATGAGGTCAAAGATCAAACGCTTGTCCCCATTTCTTATAGAAGGAATGTACAAAAGAAAGAGGCAAAAATTCGCAACCACAGTAATGTTAATCCGTTAGACTTGTTGACTCTTTGGAATTTGCCTCTGTTGGACTTTTTGCCCCTTTTGGACTTTTTGCCTCTTTTGGACTTTTTCCTCTCATTCCATTATCGTTCTGGCTGAGAATAACAACAATCATTTTCTATACACTGGTCCTATGGAAATGATTGTGTGTCAATTAATTTCATTTTATTAACTTTATTGCCCACAATTACCCGGAAAACCGCAGTTGCAATAATTCCCTATAGTTTAATACTTTGTATACTTACTAATGTAAAACACTTCTTTGAATGCCAAGCAGGAATAAGTCTTCTACCACTGCTAACCACTAAAAAATGATAAATCATAATAATTTTCGGTGTTATTCTACGATAGCCGGGAATTCTAAAATGTTGTTCTTTTTAAACCACCGCAGGTGTACCTTGGGTATTTAAAAATAAAAAGCTGGTTATCGCTTTTGGTGTGGGTTAATTCCCCCTTGTTGCTGCGGTGCGTATATAATGTATGAACATCTCCTGAATACATTTGATTTTGTGTATTATAAATCCGGCGTTTTTCGAATAATTTGCATTTTTAAAGCAAAATAATTGATACGAATGAATTATCCGATAAAAACTGCACTTAAAACAGGGTTTTAAAACTTTGTGCGCGTTTAACCCAAAATACTTCTATAGTGGCAAGGTTTCTTGAGAGACTGACGGATATGTATTGGGATGATAGCGGGAACTTTGTTCAAAAATAAGGGTTGTGCGAGACTTTACAAGTTTATTTTGTAGAGGGTCTAACTCATCTTCATGCGGAAGCTTAACCTTCAAATTGCCCACTTTCACCGTTCCAAAGGATACTTCGGAATTTAGAATTTCAGGGCAACTCTAGTCATCGATGCAGACAGCGTATTGTACAAAATACGTGTCACGGATAAACTTCCAATCTTGCTGGACCATCCGACATTTCCTCCTTGTCAGCTCGTCCAAATAGCAAAATACTGTACAAAGAAGCCGCAGAATTTATTTATGTTATTAGAGATTGGATGATAATCTTAAAATAGCAATAATTTAGACTTGGATATAATTAATTATAATTGGATTCATGTATAGGCCATATGCTAGAGTGTCGCTAAATGCTGCGACGGTTTACTTAGAGGCTAAATAGCCCTTTAAACCAGGTGAGTTAATGAGGTAGGTATCGTCGCCAAATATTTCGAGAGTATTAAACTAGGTATATTAGCAAAGTAAGAAAACCCGAAAAAAAAACGAACTGAAAATGTATTGGAATAGTGGTTTCACAATTTACATTATAGTGAATGTGATTTTGAAGTTTTCACAATACTTTACTACAATTTCACAATACATACATACTACTCCTCACAATTTTACTGCTCTAACCTTTTAAAGACGCAGGCACATGCAAAAAAAACCTCTTTCGCTGAATTCCCCAAATTGTGATTTATGCTTACTTTATGTGTAATAATCCATTTCTTTTAAGGATTTCACAATCTTCTTTCACTATCATCTATCTTCTGATTTTGAGGTCGGCAAAATTTTTTAGGATATAACTTTCTGATAGTTATATGCTTTAAACATTATAACTATTACTAATCGTCTTTGTCAAGAACTAAGTTTGTGTTTTAATGGAAATAAATAGGTTTAAAAAATATTATTACATAATATACTGATATTTTACTTTACATGTAAAATTCCATAAGGATTTAATTTTTTCAGATTTAATTTTTTTTGAGAATTTTGAAACTGATTCCAAATATTTATGTTATTAGTAGTTTTTACTATGTAAAGGTAGTAGATCACATTAATCTTGTGGTGATTGCAAAAATCGATGACTTTGGAAAGCTATATACCTTGTAATTGTAAGCCATTTCAAGTATACTTACAAGTAATTCTTGACATTAATTGCACTTCCTCCAGTTCTAATTCTAATTTCCAATTGAAGTGAATTGGCCTCGGAGTCTGTTAAAAAATTATCCGGAGAGCAGAGAAATGGATTATCATTATGGATGTCAATGGTTGTACATTGGACATTTCCGGTCATTTTAGGTAGACTTTTAGTTCATGAATTATTATTATCAGGGCTCTGTTCATTTCAATTTTACGGGTAGCCACACACAGTATGTACATACATAAGAATGGCACATCTCTGCCGGTTATAATGATAATCTCACTCAGCTGTTTATGTTTACTAGTTAAACACGAACTCCAGACCGGGAGGCGTTCTCTAAATTACTTCTAGTCTAGTATACATTTTGTATGCTCTACTAGAATTCTATAATAAGTTTACATAAAAGTAAGTGGTGGCTTACTAAAGCCACAGTTTTAATTTCCTTAATCCTTAAAGTATACAATTTTTGAGATGATTTCTTAACCGCAACATGAACTTGATCTTCCTACATAGCAGTTAGCAGTTGTTGTTAATTTGAACACCTTACAGTGAGTACACTCTACCAAATCACCACGTCATAATTGCATCATTAAAAAAGGGATTCCATTTATAATAGTTAAAATCGCATCAATTCGATGCGTTAGAATGCATCATATTGATGGGAACTAGATAGGTTTCAGATGGGTAACTTCATAAGATAGGGAATTAACATGGGCTAAATGTGGACCTATAACTATTAAAAATAGATTCACTTTTTCGCAAAATGATGCGGTCCAGATGGTTTTTGGTAGAGTGTCCTTACAATCATCTATTGGTTTGTTATTTAGTTGTTTGTTTGTTCATATCAATTAGTTCTTACCTATACATTTTGTCAGACACAGCTTGTTTTGGTTGAAAGGCTCAATAAATAAAATTGACCAAAATTGAGAAGTACAGTGCGGAAGAGTGTACAAGTTTGTTTGACACGGACTAGGAACGTGGCTGGGTAAAAAGTAGAAAGACATTCTGTCACCATCGATAAGTACACAGTCACGCACAGTACACACAACTTACCTAATTATATGTATGTATGTACATACATTCCTAAGCTGCTTTGAAGGGTATTGATCACAAAAATATAAACATATAGCATTTTTGTATAGGAACTTATCAATAAAATTATCAGTATTAGCTCCTCAAAAAATATTATCGCATCGTGCCCCTATGCTGCGTTTGATTGAGAACTTCAGGGAATACCTTTACCCACCTACAATTATTAAGCGAGTAAGGCAGTATGTATACCTACCTACTAACTTTTCTTCCAGTCTTTTGCATTTTTAGGTACTAAGGAAGAATTCCTTGTCATTTATGTTCGTATTTTGAAGATTGTGTAAGATTTTATATAAGTGGTTATATCTACCTTCGTAGGTATGTATTTATGTTGTTTATCTAAACTGACTTCATTCCTAATTGGTTTCAGTTTCAGTTCAGAATCTATTCATGTTCAATAATTTCAAGATATTTATATTCTCCACTCCATAAAATCATTTTTAGTAGAAATATACAGGAATTTTTTCTAGCGTGAAATGACTTGCTTAATTTACCTATGACGGAATATATAAACGAATGCCTTTTAGGAGTGTTTATGTTATGCATCATCTTCTATGACCGTGGGTTGTGTACGTTGTATGTAGTATGATGATTCATCCGATCCTATAAAGAGAAGTCACTGATGAGATGATACTGCGTACAAGCACAGTTTCTGAGTGAATGCATACGAAATAAGTACGTCGCTGAGACGTTTGAAGTCGTGAACTATAAGAATTGTTTAAGTCGTATAGATATTGAAGATATACTATTTTTGTAGAGGAACTGGTATCTTTTAATTTTACAGATTTTTAAATAAGCCAACTAGAACTGTTTAAATAAACTTACGAAAATATATTTGGTTCAAGTTTTTCATGTTCATATTGTATTTTTCGGAATCTCGGAAAAATTGAATTTCTCCTAATGCTAATGTACTGAAATCTGTTATTTTTGGAACATTTCAACTAAACCCATCCTTTGTCAAAATAAACGTATAATTTGCAAGGAGGTGAGTTTGACGTTCTTGCGACAGTATCACTCACTAGCGCTCTTCAGTATTTTACCCTTGACTGCAGTATTTCTTTTTCCGTCTGTTCCCTGCATGGAATCCAGTTGGTTCGTCTTTCAACTACTCTTTCAGATATATATTTCGGGGTGTCCTTTTTTGTTTGAAGGTAAGCAAAATCTTTGTTTTGAATTATTATAGTTCTGTAATTATTGGTAGTGTTTAGTGTAGATTTAAAGCAATTAACCAATTGCACACCTAAATATTTCAGTCTTTTTAGTTCAAAAAATTATTCCTCTTATTCAATAGAAAAAAAAATAGTACCATACCAACCGGCTGTAATGTGGCTTTATGGGTAGTATTTTCTATCTCACAGAAATATTGTTATATTATTGAACTAATTATACTGGTACTACGTCAAAAATTATTGTTATTGCTGCAATGTTTTTTGAACGAAAGTTGGGTCTAAAAATTCAACAAAGTTCGTTCCTTTTCCGTCTAGTAAGACAAGACATTCATTCAAGCTTTAACCTCAGTTTATGGGACAGCGAGAGCATTATTTTATTTTAAATTCTACAACAAGTTCTACAGTACAGTTTGTCCTTTAATATTGGATAATTGGATTTAATTTTTAGCACGAGAGAGGTGTGGATAAGTGAAAATGAAGCTCTTTTAACTCACCAAGATAGTATTTTTATCAAAAGTAACGTTAAGAAAGACAGGGACAGGTGACAGGAGCATTGTAAAAATCGCAATAGTTACTCCAAGGGGACGCGGAGAAGGAAAAGGAAAGGAATACCTTAATACTTCGTACTACATAACAGGTGAAGAGATTAAACTTTAGTATTAGTGTTGCTGATTGCTTTAAGCGGAATTGGAATTGGAAGTATAATAATATATTTTGTGTAGAGAAAATAACAAAACAGCTTTTAAATCCAATTCAGCGCTTGGTATCTGTACATGGTGTGTTAAATACGTTTGTACTTTGTACATGATAAATTGAAAATCCAAAGTTTACTATTGTGTTTTGAGTGCAAACTGCATTAATACAAATTAGAATGTAATATGTACATACTGTGTTGACAAGAAGTTGATTTTCCTATCAATATTTAAATAGTCAAATCAAAATACAGCAGCGTGAACATCCCAGTAGTAGTCTAATTGCTAATAGGAATACCAAGCTCAATTTTAAATTGCTTCAAGTTAATTAGCAGTAGCACAAGCAGTACGTGTAGTTCACACTTTACAGTTTACAGTACAGGTAAAGTATAGTAAGTACTGCATTGTCCATTAAACACTGAAGGCAGAGCAAAGTTGATGCCGCAACTGCAGACAGATATTGGCAGGATTACGGCTACTTAATTGCTTTCACTTTTTACTGCTAAAGCGTACTATGTAGACAGTTGGGATCCGGCAAAAGGCTCCCTGGAATTGGATAATTTTCCATAGAAGCAGATATTGCAAAGGAAATTACTTTTATGAATGAAAATTATTGCGTCATATTTAATTAAATTCTGTAATGCCCCAATTAGGTACTATACATAATTATAATATGCAGTAAGAAAATAAACTGCCACCTTTAAATAACTTAGGTAGAGGTATGCATTTCCGATTTCGAATTATTATTACACGGCAACATGCATTTAAAATGGATTGAGAACTTCAGATTAGGTTTCGATTCAGTTTCTTGATTACTCACGTTTACTCCTCGGAAGTCGGAGTATTTATTCCGGGGAGTTTCTGTCCGGAACTCCGACGTCTGTAATCTTATCTTATATGTTGATGTTGATTATTATTATTATTGTTTGCACGTGAGCTAGAGTCGATAAAACCGGCAAGCATTTTGTCGGGTGGGATTTATGCAAACATAACATACACAATGAAGGCGTGTTGTATATATTTGGGTACAAACTTCAGGTGTATGCGATATCATCGACCCCAAGAAAAGTGCTACAATAAAATTACAGATAGTAGTGATAGTACAGTCATACGTTAAAGACAAAGTGAATGATTCCAACGTAGGTAGTTGTGTTGTGTCTATTTCGCATCCTCCTTTCTCCAAAATGGTATTGTTCCATCTGATTAGACTGGTTAAAGTCGAATGTGTAGGGGATAAAGGTCATTAAAAAGGATATTGTTATTTGATTTAATTTATCAATTTATGTATAAACAATAAATGAGGGTGGTTCTAGTTTTACCTTTAAATCCTAGTTGATTTAAAATTTTATCTAGAAAATATTTTATTGACTTGAAAGGGATCCCCAAACCTTTCAAGATTGCATTGAATTGAATCATTTGACTAAACCTGCGTGTACATAATTATTTTGGCATTGTGGTAGGACCGCGTTGCGATCTTGTTTGACTGGCCTGAGTTGTATCATGGCGAGTAGAGGCTGCTCTGCATCCATGCCGGCTACTTTTCGATTCATCATCTCATCTTATGTTTCATCTGAGGCCCACGTGAATGGATCGTACGATGAGGCAATGGCTATGGTGTGATCTTGTACATTCAATGAACGCCTCCCCCCAACGGCCAATGTCAATGTTCCCAACCCAAGTGAATCTTATGCATCGAATGGAGGACAATTACAATTAGCTATTCCTTTTTTATCCCTTGCATTAATGACAAAGATGATTCCAGTCACTTTGCCTACGTTGCAGAATATAGAATACATTTATAATCCCGATGTAATTCTAATTACCTATGCATTAGTTTTTCCCTATTGAGGATAAAAAGGCTTAACAAGCTAAAGGATTGATTTTATGCTTAGGTAGGTATTCGCTTTCATTACTTGTGCACTTGTGCCTCTGTGGTTCAGAATTAAATTACCTACATTTATTTTGATTGCAGTAATACATTTTCTTAATTCTGTAATATTTATTCACACATATCAGTTTGTACTTTGTTCGATTTGGGTTTTCGTCTGTGCATAAAATATATTCTACTTAAAGGGGTATGTTATCAACTGCAAGTCGTATCTTTGAAAGGGGTAAAAGGCAAAAGGGAGTTTAATTGAGCACACAAGCAAAGCTGAGTGAGTCAGAATTTTGCTGCCAGCAAAAAATTCCACTGCATTGATTTTAATCTGGTTTTCATTCGTACCTACTTTACATTGTACATATTTATGTATATGTACATTCATGCGGAGGTGTTCTCATCTCCATGCGAGGCAATGCGCGTATGAAAAGGGTGTACACCGAAACACGAGAGTTTATTGATGTGGCTTTGCACAGAGACGAGATTACTATGATCGACTTTCCCTTGTTCTAACTTCTGGCGTTTGTAAGTAGTAGTTGAGCTTGCTGTGTAATATTTAGAATTTATTATTAAAAGGGAGTATGAAATATGTACATAGTTGTAATAAACATAATTTAGATTGAAATGTGTGTTAGAGTGAAAGTCCATGGACGTCAAGAGTTATGTACATTACATATGTTCATACTTTATATAAACACATATGTGGTGCTGGGGTGGGAGCTCGTGTTGGTTGGTTCTAGGAAGAAATCTGCAGAATTTTCAGTTAGAAAGTCCTGGATAAAATATAAAAAGCTAGTTTTGCGTAGACTAGATATAGAATATAGGTTGTACCTATATATGGTTGGTACTGATATGTAGAGAGATTATACCTACTTGTGTCTCAGAATATTGTGATTTTTACTAGCAAAAGAATATACGGTGGAAGGACTATCGTGTATCCATTATTTCCGAGGAATTCGCTGGTCTAATGCAGTCAAGTAGGACGCGGAATGGAAAGTTTACCTGGAATAATAATTACAAATTAGAGATACCTGTGTTTGTACGACTGGATTCACTAGATATTCTTAATGACAATTTCAGTGACGCAACGCAGAAGGAAGGTATATCTAATTGCAGATAGTGCTGTACACCTTTACATTACAACCGATTGCTTTAGTCGTTTGCTTCTGGTCTGCATGATTATTTTAGTGATTTCAATCCTACTGGGACGCGTGCATACTGTTTTACTGTACTGTACGGTTTAATTAAAGCTCCTTCATTCAGCTCTGAATTTCCTGTCATCAAGGGAGTAAATCGAAACGGTGCTTCGATCGAACTTTTAAAGCTCAAATATTTTTCGTTTTTGATCGTATATTAAAGTACTTCTTATCCTTAGTACCTACCTAGTCATTCTTTCTGTCACAAGGAAGGAGGAAGACGAAGGAGATTTTTCAATTTTTAAACTGCTATAAAAAATCTTGCTTGTGGTTAGTCTTACATTTTGTTTTTACTATTTTGTAGGTATATAACATGGGTTTTAATTAAGTCTGCTTTTACTCGCTTGCTGTGGGAATTAATATTTGTTTCAAGAATTAGAATCTGAGTTTCCTATAATTATTTATTACATTTTTTTCTCAAATGCTTTTTCATATTTCAAGGAGTTAGAAAACAAATTATTCAGAAAAAAATATTTAAAAATAATTAATGGTTGCCGAATAAAATAGTAGTATTTCTTTCGGTGTCTTTTTTTTCTAGTTTTCTCTGGAGTATTATGTCTGTATATACCTGAATCTCTGAATTATTGTAAGAAATAAATTG
Organism: Dicyrtoma fusca; assembly: GCA_034695205.1. NCBI lineage: Eukaryota > Metazoa > Arthropoda > Collembola > Symphypleona > Dicyrtomidae > Dicyrtoma > Dicyrtoma fusca. The sequence goes on along the minus strand of JAQFZC010001895.1, from coordinate 13,057 downwards.
TTGTGCTGGGTTAGTGTCCATAGTAGTGTTGAGGAAAAATTGTATAATAATAATAAATTATTATTATTAACAAATAAATTTTTTCTTAAGTCAGTTAGAATTTTAAAGCAAGCAAAGGTCAGGACCAGGGAAGGAATTAAATAATTAATTACATCGCATAATGGTTATTTGCTATGGTTCTGCATCTTTTAAAATTACAGAATGATTTTGCATTAGTCGTATTCAGTAACACATTAAATTTATGCCACAAGAAATAAAACATGATAATGATGATGACATTCAAATTCAAGCTAGCATCTACGTGGCTTTAAAATAATAAAAGTTATCGTTTTCCTTAATTGTAAAAATTCTAACTAAGCTTACACAATTGATTTAACTTAACAATAAGAAGGGGGAAAGGAAAGAGAATCTAAAAATTAAAATTTAAACTGCTTTTTTTTGCAAAGCACAAAATGAATAAAAGTCTACGTGGATTCGTTCCTGTGCTGTCCTGTAGCTTGTGAAGCCGCGTTCATACATTGAGCCGCATCAAACTGATACAGCGTTTAAATAATTAATTTATTACATCTAATAATTGTAATTAACTACCAATTAACATTCAATTTAAAACCAGTAAAATATAATAACGACGTGTACACATTTCGTTTTTCGTGAATAACTCGGTGATGTATAAAAATTGTTTGGTTATTTTAATTCATTATTTTAGTCTGTTAGCGTGCTACGTTTCCAACATTACATTAGGCTGAAATAATATTACATAGGAAGTAAACTCGATATAATTTGGAATTTGAAACTCTGTAACTTTAAACTGAAGTACATAAGTGGGGTCTACTTATGGTGAATTACAGGTACGAACCTACCAAGGTACTATGTACTTATAAATTACGTAGGCACTATACTAAGGTTAAGTAAACGATATTTTAATGTTTAATATTATGTGTGCTAGAGATTTCTATCTGTCAGTATTTTGTATACTTACATTCATAGCTGTACTGTAGGCAATAGTTTTATTTGGCTGTCCGTAAAATGGTAGGTAAAAGTATTATATAAAATATAATACTGGAGAGTCATATCCTCATATCATTACTATAATCACATTTTTATTAAAAAAATTTGAGATAATAACTCCGATTCAATATACTAGCTCTTGGACGAGTAGTAAGTAAATTGGCATGTCTTGGTTGTACAATAGAATTTACCTAATACTTGTAGGTAAGGTAGAATACAGGTACATACTGCGTGGTATTTCAATAGTTATTTAAAGGCATACACTTTATACTTCATAAGAAATTAATATGAGTTGATGCGTTAAGAGGGAACAATAAAGAATGAACAGAGACCGCAGAGTAGGTAATCGGAAGTCGGGTATATATGAATGAATAATAAATAAATGATGACGCATACTTTACTTACTAGTAAAGACAATAAAATCAATACCTAAATTGGTCATAAATACACTTGGATAAATACAGGGAGAGGATTCTGGAATATTCGGGACATTCGGCACAATAATAGTTGTCTTCTCGACATTCTCCGGACTCCTCACTGTCAGTCAGTCAGTCAGTCCAGGTCGCAGTGTAAATATCCATCGCATCGGTTATCGGTATCGGTACTGACTACTGACTAGTTATAATTACATTAACAACGTAGCAACTGGAAGAGTGTAGATTATTGGGTACCTCTACCTCTACGCTCCCCTAGCCCCTAAAAGCTTATTCAAAGAATTTCGAAGCCAACTGACTGTGTCAAAGCGTTCATGAGTCAAGTTCGCACTGTTCCCTGTTCCCAGGGAAGCCACTTTTGAACAACGTAAATAATATACACGCAGTCTCTAAATACCTAATCCATTTAACATTTCTCTTTCAGTTCACTATCGACCAAGAGGGAAGACGGTTGACGAGAATTCGTTGGCGAGTGGCCGGCTGGTGTCTTAATCGACTTTTGAGCGTGGAAAGTGAGAGTGGGGCAGGGTGGTCTGGACTTTTGACGTTGAAACATTTATTCTTCGAAAGACGTCTGACTGACTGAAGAGAAACTTTTTTATTTTTTTTTGCTCCTTGGCGTGTCCACCGCATCCACGACTTCTCATTAACGAAAGCCCAGAAAGACATACAGTCTTCGTATCACGAGTACAATCAGAATCACGCTATGGTGATCTTTTCGTGAGTTGGGTGTTGGAGAGCTTGACTGATGAAACTCTTGAAAACTGAAAGGACGTAGCCTGTCAAGATTGAAGAAAAGAAAAATTTACAACTTTTAGTTAGTTAGTCAGAGTGAATCAATAAAATGAGTCTTTGGTTGTGGAATAAGCTTACCGAGTTCGCCAGTTATGGTGGCTCAACATCCCTCAGCTTCCTAACCCAGTACACGGGGATCCCTATTGATCAGGTCAGTAGAATCAAAACAATACAAATAAGCCATTATTGTTGTTAAGTGTTTGTTGTAAAAATTCTTCTATTTGTATTTACATTTACGACTATGTAAGTACGAGGGCTGCTAACATTAGGTAAACTTATGTAGGTATGCAACCTCCATGTGCCGGCAATAGCTTCGAGAGGGAAACCGGATAGTCTAGGGGCCGTTCATTTATTACTTAACGGGTACTGGGGAAGGTGGTAGTTAGTAAAAGCGTTACAGAACAGAGCGTTACAGTGGGTTCCAATTGAATTGCTGTTAGCACTGCACTGTTAGCTATTTTTTTTTAAAAGCATGTTTTGCTTTAGGTGTTATTTGTAAGACTGACTCGGAAATGACTTGGCATGCAAAACGGATTTTAAAACTGAAAAACTGAAAACTATTGCTTGATTCACTAATAAGTACCAGTGACCAAGGTTGAATTTTCGCAAATGCTGTCGATGATTGTAATTGCCAAATTAAGAGTGGAAAAAGTGGAGTTTCACAGTGTACGTCAGGTTTACCAATGTTTTTCATTTTTCAATCAATAATTTAATACACATGTATTGTCAAATTTTTAAGGATAGCTAGTTGAGGAGGCGTTCCCAAATCTCTTTTGGCCCGCTCCCATTGGTTCGTGAGCTGCATGCACGGTGCTCCATGGGCCGTTTAAAAAGTAGAAAACCCGCTCAACTAGCTATTCTAAAAAATTTGACAATATACTATACTCAATATGCTTAATTCAAAATTGTAGGTAATATATAATTATTAACTCACACACACGTTTTTTCGTTAAACAAAACCAATTTCATAAAAATGGGGCTTTGTTTAATCTGTTGCGGATACTACTTGCCAGGTAGAGATGCCAGGGTATAATAATTATATTAATTACAATTAATTATTAAAGCAAAATCCTCTTTTTTAAAGCCAAATCCCATTGTTTTATGAAAGTTCTTTTAGTTTAAAATGAAATCATTGTGTTTTGTAAAAGATAATAATTATATTAACTACAATTTTGAATTAACCATATTGCCTGTTAAAAATGTGTGGTAAATTATGTTTTGAAATATTAAAGAAAAACGTAGGAATAGGAATGTTAGGAGACCTGTCGTAAGCATTGAAACCAAAGTGCTTTCCCACATCTATTTTAGCGGTTACAGTTTTCGAGTGCATCTTCAAAAATGTGACCTTGATCAAGTCTGACCACGGTAAAAATGCAATGAATGATAATGGTTTTAGCAGTTACTCGCAAGAGTGCATCTATAAAACTCGGAATATTTTTGTCGTTACAACGGGTGTGTGGTAGGTAACACCATCGTTACTAATGCATTACATTTGTCGGTGTTAGAAAAATAGGGTCAATTTTGCGTTATGTAATAAATGAACGGCCCCACTAGTCATCTACAGATCTTTGTCGTAGTTGAGTGTCAGTGTCAAAGTGAAGCGATAGCCAAATGATCTTGTTGAGAGTTGACTGTAAGCAGGCATCTTGTTGGTAAATATTTTCAATTTCTGTCTACAGCAGAAACAGAAACGTGTCTTTGGCTTTCGTTAGTTCAGTCTTATGGTAGGGCATGGTTGTAAATTGTAAATAGGTTGCAGGTACTTAAGAAGGTCAACCTTTATGCTCACTATTTACTGATTCAAAGATCCGATGCGCCTTGGTTGCTGGGAATCTGCATGACAGCTTATTGTTAGTGTAGTCCAGCAAGGTACGTATTAGTTGGTAGGTCGTAGGTAGTTTAACTGCTTCGATCCAAAAACGATGGATATGTTTATAAGATCTCCGTATTCTTTCCGTCGTTGGCTGTTGGTCGTAATGAAAGGTAAACGAATAAATAGTCACTCGAAATTAAGCAGTTGAACGTATTTTGTGTTGGACGAAACAATGTTTTAGCATCTACGCCTGTGTATGACAAACTTTAGCTTTTATACAGAATTATGCCAATGCAGTGTACCTACATTTACATACCTAGTATGCATCCAGATCTACAGAATGATGTTGAGATAGCTCATCGATTATTGTGAGATTTAATTTAGACCTTTTCATCTATTTATGGGTAAACTATTTTATACTGGTGACTTTAGTGCAGTCGCAGCTGGCTTTCGATAAAATGCATAAAAGGATGCAAAACTTGTTTTTAGGTAAGTTAGCTGTATGCACTTTAATTTAAAACACATCGTTAATCATTAATCATGCATAGTTGATTTACAGTTGACAGTTGTAATAGGGTTTGCATTACCTCGGGTTCGAATTCGGAGTAGACGTGTTTTAAGTTTTAATATACGTGGTATGAAAGAAAGAGGACTATTTTTATAATTAAAGTTGAAGGGCATAGGTAATAAATACAGATTACGTATTACATATTTCAAAATAAAGTTCATGTCGATGTCAAAGTGGAAATTTTCTACGTTTTGTAACAAGGACACACACATTATCTTTAGACATAAACAACGGTTCAACACTCAACAGCTAATCAGAAGGTTGTGGTATATGCCAGTATGCCAGTATGGTTGCATGTTTGATCAAAAAATGCTCCTCTAGTTTATTTTGGTAAATAACTGGCTAAATAGGTTCATTACGATCATACGATTTACAGTAACGAGGGACGCAATTATTACTTGCTTAAGACTTAAGAGTAAAAATAAGCTAATTTACAAAACTCCTTTTGTTTTGCTGTAAAACTTCTGTTGTAAGCCTGGAAGCTGTGTGACTGATATTCTGATATCAGTATCATTCCAACTTCAAATTTTCAAGCATCGCGTGTTCCACGATTTATAAATTCAGCTTGAGAGACAGATACTTGAGAAAATGTATCATTTTAGCGTGAAATTGTTTCTTTATTGCCGAACAATAGAGCAATTACTATGTATATTACACAAGTTTTTCCACACTACTATTACATTAACTATATGGACTATATTATTTATAAATGGAAATATTTTTGAGCTGGTGTACTGAAACATTAAAGCTGTGATGAGAAATGTTCTCAAGAGCCCAATTTTGGTAATTGATTTGTTTGTATACCTATCACCATTTATTAAAAGTACCTAGTACTTATGAAAAATATAGCCAATTTCATTGTATTTGCATGTTTGTAAATATATCAGTTTATCATTAAATGAGGCTTACTCTCTGACATTTCTGAGTTTCTGCAACTTGGGTTTTTGTAAACAAGAGCCTACTTTAGTTGTTTGCATAATTGAGTTAAGAGTTCAAAAAATAAGAAGTTACAAAGTCAGGTTAGTTTGTGAAATTCATTTTTTATGGCCATTCAATTTAAAAAGATAGGAGTAGGGCTAGGGCAGATTGCGTAAATTGCATGCTACATTTGACCTGACTAGTGAGATTGGTTGAGAACTTTGACTACATCACGATAGGCCTGCGTACTTACGTCGTTTTACATTTTTTTGTAGAGCCGGAATTGCTCTGGAAGCAATTTTACAATGCTGCGAATAACTAATAATGTTTATAAAATCAATTTGTGGTCTTTTAGGTGAATTTCATCTCATGCCAACTTGTTGCACTATTCCTCAGCATTATTCTTAAGCAATGGGTGAAAAAGGCGGAAACTCGACTTTGGTATTGCCTTCTATCCGGAATCTACATCTCATACTTCTGCTTTGGGAGCCAAGTTGGTCATATTATTGCAATGGGGGGTGTTTGCTTCACTATCATTCATCACTACCACTCAAAGAATATGCCCTGGTATGTTTTAATATGATGCTTCGTTCGTATTTAATTTAATTTATTTTCCATGTAATGTGTAAGAAGAGAAATTTTAAAATCTAACTTCAGCAAAAAATTTCAATGTATGTACATATAAATAATGGTATTAGTAACTAAAAGGGGACCCTTCCGGTAATTACAAAATCTTTTATACTGGTTTCAAGAAAATTAACTTTATTTATGTACATTAATAGGCTGGTTCTTATAATCTCGATGACTTACCTGTCCTTCCTACACCTACGACGCCAGTTTTATGATGCAGGGAACTACTCATTGGATATTACAGGTAAATTGTTTATAATATTGTAATTAGCTTAATCAGTGTGCATTTTAAGATTCATGTACCTAGTATTAATAGATGTATAAAAATATAAAGGAAAAATGGCAAAAAAGTATCAAAGAGGTTTTGACTCCTTTTTTGCACAGTTCATTGATTCGTAAATAGTCGATAACAGTTTCAGTTTTTATGATTATTTATTTATGATTACATACATACAGTAATATATTTTAATTTATAGGATAGCTAAAATTGTTATACAAATATAAATATAACAGCCTTGGTTAACAAATAACCGTTTTACCATATCTAGGAGAATTTATTCCTGTAGTCATATAAACACTATCAGTTTGAACTAAAGTTATGGACAGAATCTGTACTATACACACATTTATTTTACCAAGCTACTCGATAATGAATCCCTAGACTTCCCTGGGGAAATCTTATGCAGGCCGTTGGATTTTCTATATATATATATATATACATTACTCCCGATGTTTTGCCCGCAGGTCCAATGATGGTACTCACCCAGAAGGTTACCGCTTTGGGGTTTTCGGTACGTGATGGGAGCGAACAGAAAAAGAAAGATGACAATGCCAAGGAGAGCAGTGAACTTCAGAGGAGATATGCTGTTCAGTAATACATCTTAACTTATTCTTAAAATTCTTATTAGCCTATAGATAATTTATGGTAATTCTTGCGGTTTGCTTTAATTACCGGAACAGTATTAGATTTGCTTTCTGTAGCGGTTACAAATGATATGTGGGTTTAATTTTTAAAATGTGAGTTTTAAGTCCTATTTTTTATTTTCAGGGAAGCCCCCACGCTATTAGAATTTACCAGTTTCACCTTTCAATTCCAATCCATGTTAGCTGGACCGCTTGTGATGTACAAAGATTTTATAGACTTCATTTATACTGAAAGTGTGCCAAGTTCAGCGACGGTCGTCCTTCGTAAGCTCACTGCAAGTGTTTTCTTTGCTGGCATCTATATGACGGTGGGTCCTCATTTCCAGGCATCCACGCTCACAGGTAAATGAATTCTATGTGTTCAGCAATACCCTTCAACCCTCCTTTTTTCCCATTTTAACGTATGCCTTGATGCCCAGTCTGTTTCTATTTGAATTTCCAATTTTGGAAGGTAGGGGTTAGGATAGCGGATTAAATAGGAGCCTCGGAATGACGGATTACAAGTTAATATTTTTGGAATGAAGTTTTAGGAGGGATTCAGGGTATACCTATACATTTAATATGTATAGATAATTTAATTTTGGCTTACAGTATAGGGTATAGGGCACTTCTGCTTCTACATACATACATCTGATTTACAGAATAAAGTTGGTAGTCTTCTTGTTGAACTTTCGTGGAGCAAGATACATATTTATTAACCGGTTATAGTTTTAGTTTAGTAGTATGTACTGTCTTGTAAAAAATATAACACGGAATTGCTTTACAAAAAGCCGGGGTGCTGTGAAGCTTTTTTTTCCTCATAAGCAATGCGGCTTCATCATCACCTGCGCCCGTTTATAAGTATAAGCATTCAATTTCCTTACCTGACGATAATTAGGAAATTATCATTCTGGCTTTTCTTTACAGTATTTCAATTACTTATTTGATTCTTAGTAAATAAATAAACGCGTATGTATGTATTCGCACACGTTGGATTCGTTGCTACATTCAACATTGCTTTGCTTAGGTTCATTTCAGTACTAATTTGATTGAAAGCTTTGCAGGCGCGCTGCAGATAGAAACTGTATTACGGTTGAAAATCTTTAATTCCGGGAAGTTAGGTTCTTGTCGTGCCTTCAGAATACTATTGAGGAGGTCTCACTGAATAGAGCTAGCGTACATTTTGCAATGGTGGATGCTAATAAATCTGCTTATTAGATTTCAAAAGTAAGTAGGTATGTAATCAGTTTCTGATTTGATTCTAGACGAAGGGTTTCTCAACCAGACATCATGGTTGTACAAAATAGTGTACATCACCGTGGTGACAACTGTGGAACGAACCAAATATCATCATGCCTGGATTCTAGCGGACGCTGTCTGTAATGCCTCTGGTTTGGGGTACGATGCGAAGAAGCAAACTTGGGATCTGACAACTAATGTTCGTCCATTTGAATTCGAGTGTGGTTCGAATATGAAGGAGAGTTTGGATCATTGGAATATCGGGACGGGCAAGTGGCTTCGTTACATTATTTATGAACGCGCTCATCCCAGTATCCGTACTGTGCTCACCTATTTGGTCTCTGCCATGTGGCATGGATTCTTCCCGGGATATTACCTCACCTTCCTCACCGGAGCACTCTTCACATCTTCAGCCAGAACGGTGAGGAATTCTTTTCTCAATTCTCGATGTAGTCTTCGTATGTATACACAATGTATGTAACTTCATGGCGTGATTCCTATTGATTTTTTTAACAAAATCTAATTTGCAACATTTTTTTTTTAGATCCGACGGCATATTCGTCCTTATTTTCTTCAAAGCCGACAGGCGAAAATATCCTACGATGTTATCACATGGCTTGTCACTCGTATCGCTCTCGGCTACTGTACTTTCACTTTCATGCTCCTTGACTTCGCCCCGTGCATTGTCGTTTTCACGTAAGTCAAAGTCAAGCTCGTAGCTCTGTCTCTATTAGTTTATGCCATGGACTTTAGTACAGTTTAGTTAGTGTATAGTAAGGCTTCAGAGCTCTGCAGACTCACTCAATTCTTCACCATTCAAAGATTTAATTTTAATTGCTAACAAACCAAAAAATAATTTTGCATTGTTGAAAAGCAATGCTACCGAAAAGTAAAAACAAATTTCTATTCTTTTTTGCAGGAAAATATATTTCTTCTTACATGTATTGTCTTCGTTAGCTATTTTTGCCCTTCCTCCAGTCACAAAATTCATTTCCGGTCCCAGCAGCCCCAAACCAAGAGGCTCTCAAAATCCTACAGCAGCATCCCGGAACACCACAGACAGTTCTGATACTACCGCCGACCGTGACGCAAAACCAAATGGAAATGCTAACGAAGTTATTGTAAATGGAATTAAATCAGATTTGAATGGCATGTCTGATAAAAATTCGGAGGATTCAAAAATGAATGGAAATGGAGTCAATTCCAGTTTACTAGGAAGTTCGGTCAAGCTCAAGACAGGTTAATTTTTGTTTGTTTGTTTGTTTCATTATAATGAAAAAACTGAAACATAAATTTAAACTGTGCTGTGTAACTAACTTTGAATATTGTAATTCCTTAGAAATATAGTGTAGAAAAAGGAGGTAGACCTAGAACTAGCAAAATGTAAATTATGAATTAAGGACTATTTTCTGCAAACGTTTAACATAATACTATTATAGTTGCACTACAAGGTCCAATCTAAATATTTATCTGTATTTTATACATGTGCAGATTTCATGTAGTTGGAATGACAAGATAAAAGTTTGCCTTTCACCCATCCAGGTATCAAAATATCAGTTAAAGGATTTAGATTTTAGATTTGATTGTGAAACGAAAAATGAAGAAAAAAAAATGCTATTATTACTTTACTTCTTGACTTTCCTGTAATTACCTATATTGTACTATATGGGGTATCCAATGTGAATGTGATGAACATGGACTGAAGAATGGAGACAAAGGTATGTATCTACCAAGTCATGGAAGAATTATAGGAGTGATTTCTTTCTATTATAATATTCATACGGAAACTATTTTAATGTTTAACCTACAGGTGTAAGTATCTACGGTTGTGTCACTTTAGGAACACCCATTTAATACTCTACTCTTTTACATAAAATATTTTAGTCGAATTATTCTAGTAAAATTTTATCTGTTTGCTGTTTGTATCCCAAAAGACAAGTGTAATAATTAATGTACGTAAGTACCTAGTTTGATTTAAGCCACAATGTAGTGTGAATTAATCATAGCTATAGAAAAATAGTTACATATTATTGTAGTGTCAAACGATCTAAATGTATTTATATATTACGTACGTCATTATATCATTAGTCAAGGTCCAAAATGTGTGGATTGTTTTTAAAAAATTCAACCAATTTTAATTATGAATGTTGAAATCTTCCTGAAAACATGCAGCTTTTTAAAAACTGAACTCGATAGCTCAGCAGAGATGTCAATGCTGTGTCTTGAATTTTAAAAATAACGTTGTAGAAAGCATGTAGGTATTGCAGTTTAAACGAAGAAATGAAATACCTCTGCTCTATTCGGATTGTTGTCTGTAATAATAATCGACTCCACGACGAACGATAAATTTTCTAGAAATATTTTATCTTCGGGACTGACATGCCAAATGGCGTTAAGATGCGTCACTTGTTTTTATTCTTGTATTCCATTACTTCAAGTCTGAAAAAATTACATTTATTTTGTAATTATACACTGTATTCCTTTCATCCTTGTCGAGTTTAATCAAAGTGCTTGGATCTGAATTAATCGTATGTAGCGGAACGTAATTATGAATATATATATTTGGCATTTAGTATGTGCGTCTACTCCAATACCACCCGCGAATATCATTTTCGCAATGTTATTTGCGTTGGCGTTTATTTTGAAAATATTCCATTTTATTTGTACATATCAAATTATTATGTGTGTATCTATATGAGTTAAGATACATGTGATGAGTCTATCAACTCATTTCTAGTTTATGAACGGGATCATATATCATATAGTTTCTGATCTCATGCTTTGTAGCAGCTGCTTAGCTTCGTAAAATTCTGTATTGATCTTGAATTTTGTAATTGATTATATTCCTGGTAGCCTGCAAATGTTCCCTGATTAGGTAGCTATCAGTGAACGCTGATGTCAAAGAGCTACATTATCCTCACGTGTGGTCTAACCTCTTTGTCTTTTTTGGACTTATTACTAAATACATATTATACTAGTGTGCGTTGTGAAACTAGGACTGAATTACCAAAATAAAATAAATGTACAGCTATGGAATGTGACAACAATAAACAATTTTAATGATTTCGTCTTTATTTTCACTTCTTGCTGCCGATGACTGAGTGGACTGTGTGGACACTCATCAACAGCTAGTTCACAGTGTTTATTTGTAGGGTGTAGACACTAACTTATTAAATAAATAATACGTAATGGTAAAAAGCTGGATATAGTGACACAAACTGCCAGGATATTCCAGAGTGCGAACCTAGTTTTTAACCAATTTAATTACCTAAACACACCCACACTGTTTTCATTTAAAACTAACTCTCGTTCAAACAGCTTCTAAACTTACAATTATGCATTCACTTCTTATTTTTATCGTAGCGTGTAATACGCTAAGTCATAACAAGCCATAGACACTGCATACAATTACAATCATGAACATTAATACATATTTTAAACCCAGCATCCAGCAAGTTTACATACCTAGTTACATTAATTATTAAAATTTGACAACAATTATTTTTACTACAATCAACAATTATTAAAGTTGTGCACATACATGTAGTATAATAGTACACGATATAATAATAGCATATGCGTAGCGTAATTTTATATTCTAGTTTAAAATAATTAAAAAAGTAAGCTTGTATGGTAAAATGCAAAAACAAAATTATTAACAACGGTTTTACGCACCTACTTAAGTAAGTAAATAATCGCGTACACATTTTTTCTAGTGCTATAATGTATATACAATAAAATAGGCCCAGCCTTATTTTTCCTTTTTCTTTCATTAAACAAAATCACAATTTGACACCAAAAGCACGGAATCGCTGTGTAAATAATTATAATTATGATTAAAGTGATACCCCTCAAATATTCACATAAGCCTTTTGGGATTCTTTTATGTACATTAGTTTGTATTTCTACACGTCTGCCTGCATATCCACAAGCACTAGTAGCTTGAGAACCTTTTGCGTGGTGACAATACTAGAACTAATTTATCTGTAATTTTATGATGTTTTCAAAAACTTTTTAAAAACTATATGGTAAGACCCCAGTAACATGACTTTTCTTTTTTTTTTGTCCCGTAATATATGAGGGAAATCACTACGGCATTGGTACAAAAATTACTGCACTGGAAGTACAGTAGTACAATTTCATATTTTTTAATTTCATACACATACGAACTTATATATATTATGTCACCTGTACTAGTACCTAGTATAAAACAAACTATACCCCTCAATAATAACTTAGTCACAGAGTTACAAATAATAGGCAGAATAATATATTGTATTGCGTTTCTTTTTTTTTGTATCACATTTCTAGAAGGTACTTCACATCTACCTACATCCCGTGTATCTAAAAGTAACTAGTATAGAACCCCTATAATAAAATGATTGCAATTGGAACGTTTAGAGGTTCTTCTTAATAATGTCAAAAATTACTTCATTTTGTTTTTAGAAATTTTGGAAACATTTCGGCTCGAAGCTACGTGTCAAGTCACAAATTACTGGAAAAAACAAAATATTGCATAACCCATATTTCCCTCTCACGTTTTGTGTTTTTGCTGTGGCTTTGAGGCAATTACTGATAAAGGTAACAATGTGCACACAACTTCTTAGTATTTTCATTCCCTAATTCAAAACGAAATACCAAATTGAGCGAAGTAACAAAGATTAGTAATAATTAAATAAGTCATTGTGTCAACAAATAATAACAAAAGAAAATATATCAGCCTTTATCTTTACATAAACAGTTATAGAT
>JAQFZC010001894.1:0-26113 GCA_034695205.1 Dicyrtoma fusca | reverse complement strand
TACGTACATAGTTGCTGTCGTAATTACAATTAGCAGTATTTGCTGCTCGAGGTCTTTTTACTAGAGGCTTAAGAAATCACAAAAAATGTACTCGTACTAAACTGCATTGAAACACTAGCAAAAAAAAATGTCCACTTGTTTATTCGTTTCTACATATGTCATTGCCTCTCGCTCTGGTGCTGGTGCAACTTTAATCTTTAATTGTCTCCCCTAAACGGAAAAAGATGAGATGGGGATGCTACTGAAATACGAATACAACAAATATATCAGTACAGTACAGTATAATTACCTACATTGACTAGATTAAAGAATGCAGATCTCTGTCATCAGAAGAGCAGGTGCAACTCAAGTCAAAACCACACACACACACACACACACACACATTCAAATGAGCATGAGAACAACAGAGGAGAGTCAAAGAAGTCAAAGGTAAAAGAGAAGGCCAGAAAGAAGAAGAAAGACACTGTGAGAGATCAGGGAGCGTTCTTAGTAGCAACAAATGAGCGATGAAGAGGAAGGAAGGAATGCGAAGGGGACAGAAAGACAAGTGTGTATGCGTACGAGAGCGTCAACATGAGACTATCGAACTACTTTGAGAAGAAAAACAAGATATAGGAAGAAGAAGAAGAAGAAGAAGAAAAAAAAACTTTCTGTACAAATTTCTTTTTTGTAACAATCAAGTTCATACATTGATCTTCACCTAATATTGTGACTTCATGGCAAAAATTCCAAAACCAATACTTTTACAAATATATTAGATTACATGTACAAATTGTAAAATGAATACACCTGCCATTTTTACCAAGGAGGTACATATGTACATCTGTACATGTATATAATGGTACCTCAGCTTTTTCCTTTCTACCCAAATTTATTATTTTCCATTTATTATAATACATAGACTTTCACATTGATGACCTAGCGGTTTCCTTCCATCTGATTTGACTTGACTTGAACTACTATCTTCGAACTTCCGACTTATTCAAATATTCATTTACGTACCACCGTGTACATGCTTACGTTCTACATACAATTATCCATTTACTTGTGGTTTCAATTTCGGATACTCGGACAGTCACAAAAAAATTAGGGTTTGCTGATATTGCTACAGATTAAGATTGAATTTGCATTCTCCAATTACTCTTTTTTAATCATGCCATACCCCACCACACCTTATTATATACCTACCCCTTCATATCATGGGCGAGGAAGCATTGTGGCTAAGTCCAGTCCCCTCTTAAATGCATTGCAACGATAGTCTCCTTATGACCATGTTGACGTAGGTCACAACACTCGCACTCTACTTTTTACCGGTTTATACAGTGTCGTTTCCACTTGTATAGATTTTAAAAAAGTATACCTAAATAGCAGAGCTGCACATTTAAAAAAAAGTGTTACCGGTTTTACTATTTAAAGAAGATCAAAAGTGGTATTTACAATCCTAACAAACATGCATAAGGTAACACAATGATTGTTGGGGCTGCCGTCCAAATGAGATTATGAGGAAGCTGGACGTTCCTTACCCTCCTTTTAAACGGGGACTGGGCTTTTACAGCAGACACAATCCCTCCTCAACTACGATATTATATCTGTCTGTACAATAAAATAAAACAAATCAACCGCATCCACATAGATAATCAGATAACGGGTCAGATCAATTACATAAATTTGGTTTTTATAGCCGTACTTTTGATTTGACCACATATGTACATAAGTACTTCTGTATGAAGACCTAACCTAATTATATACTTGATATAAAGATATATGCTCACTACATAGGCTCCACTACCACTGCTTATACTACTGTCACACTCACACTTCACATTGAATTAAAGATACTACCTACATACTTATACGTACATACATACCTACCTACCCATATTCCTCATCTGTAAGCAATTTGCCCCGCAAGTATACCAAAAAAGACATTGACATTAATATCACTCTCACAGGGCTCACTGATGTGATGGTAGCAGCCTGGAGTTGTTCAAATCAAAATTTCATACGCGGAAATATCTATTGTCTTCTCCCTCCGTCCCGTCCCATCAGCATCCGACCAAGTTGGAGACTAAAACGATAAAAGAATTAAAAATAATCGTCAATCGTGATGGTTTCACAGTCATTAAATAAGCTTTGCTAAATTTGCCAAGGAAGGATTATAAAGGCTGATAGGTTTAAAAAAAATGGCTAATGTACGTACAAAAGAGAGAAACAAGAAACAAATAATAAATGTTCGCTTTCGGATTACATTATGATGTATGTACCTACCTATATGTATCTGTAACTATGTCTAGAAAACGTTTTCTGCTTAAATTTTGCGTGGTACATACGCACAAACTTACATTGTAGTGACAGACCCGCACTTACCTATGTATTCATGTATACACTTTTTATGTGGAGACTCTCTCACTAGTTAGAATTTCGTCTCATTCCTTTATGATGGAGTCTAATTCTATAATGTGAGGATTATAATTATTTATTTAGAGTGGGAAGTTGCGGGTAAAGTAGATTATGCTCTCGTCCGATTACGCTCAAGGAAGGTGTGCATGTAAGGTGGTAGGTACATAGATGGGCTCACTCAGGACAGGAGATACAGATACCACAAAATACGGATAGACAGCACTACTACTGAGTATACTGAGGATGAGAGTGGACGGATGGATATAGAGTAGACAGGCTTATAGATGAGGTAGGTTGTAGGTAACTAACTCTATTGATGTGTAATTGTATGTAATGTTGGGCTCTACTCTCTTCTGGGGTAGAATGTGGTGGTGGTGGTGGTGGTGGTGCATCGTGTGTGGAGAGAGAAATGTGTAGTGTGTGTCTGCATCTCAATGTATTCGTTGTATGTATGAGCATGCTGAGGTACTCTGAAATAAACCGTTGGCTCTGTCATGTGGAACACCCGCTCACTCACCTGCCTCTTTCTCTCTCTCTCTCTCTTTCCACCTTTTCTAACTCAGCAGCTCTAACTCTTTTCTTGAGACGAAGGAGCCATCAGTAGTGATCTTTCCACGTACCACCACGCTTCCTTTACATCAACACAGTTTCAAGTCGCTCCAACCTGCTTCCTTTGCCTACAGTATACGGAGCAGAGTGGCAGCAGAGCTGGCTCCAAAAAAAAGTAAAGAGAGAAGTTCTTCATGAAGCCAAGAA
Source organism: Dicyrtoma fusca (assembly GCA_034695205.1). Taxonomy (NCBI): domain Eukaryota; kingdom Metazoa; phylum Arthropoda; class Collembola; order Symphypleona; family Dicyrtomidae; genus Dicyrtoma; species Dicyrtoma fusca. The sequence goes on along the minus strand of JAQFZC010001894.1, from coordinate 22,957 downwards.
CAAACATAGTGGGATTGTGATTCTATTTTACAATTATTTTGTATTGTGGTGATATTTTCCTTGAAATACGTTCTATAACATTTAGTGCTGTCCAAAAAAGCACTTTATTACCCATTTTTTTTTGGATTGATACAATTATTATTACCTATTGGATTTCAAGCCATTGTGGATTAACTATTACCACGGTAAATTATATACAAATAATAAAATAAAATAGAAAATATATAGAGTAATTTAGTTAAATTTTTTGCTAGTTTTTTTTTCTTGGGTTGCTTTGAAAATTGTAATTTACAAATTGTGTCAATGAGTATTCAGCGAGTGAATGGGGTTGTGTGAAATTTTCAAAATTATAAAAAGCTTTACGAGTGTGTACACTGCTAAATTAAAACAACACCTAGACTGTCCGAATCTAAAAGTAGAGAGGGAGAGAGAGAGAGAGGAAAATAATATAGATAGCGCACACAAGAAATATGACTTGTGGGATTTTGGATGGTTTGGCGATTTTATTGCTTTTGTGCTTGGCTATGTAGTGTAAATGGGGATATCTGTATCATAGTGAGAAATATCTAAAGTCTACAAACATTTAATTTTGCCTGTGTGATACTTTTGGAGGTGCTTCGTTGGATTTTTTTCCTTTTTGTTGGAAAATTTAAGAAAAACTATAACAATTAATAAGGGTGTACACTGAGACGATTATAAATATAAATTTATCTCATTAAATTAGAGTGTGTCGTCTCTAGATATTTTATTAGTATGGAGGCAAATTAATTATACATTGCGGTTTTAAAAGTGCCATTTTTTTACAAAAAAAAGCTCGTGGCAAATTTTCTGTGTCTATAATACATACTTACATTGGGAATTGATTTAGGTGTATCTTTTCAAGAAATAATTTGTAGAAATAGTTTTGTTTACTTTGTTGTTTTTTAAAATAAATTGTTGGTAGGATTTGAAGTGTATTGTGTCGCTAATTTTTAATCACAAAAATACATTCCAAAAAAAAACTCAAAAACAATGTTTAAAACAAAATATATGTCACAGTATTTCATTTGACTTTTCAAGGTTTCCAATTTCCAAATAGAATACCAACATTAAGTAAATTATGTTGGAACTTTAATTTGGTCATTACTATTTCTATTAAAATTATTATTATGTGACTATAATTGGCGGTTCTGGGTCACAGTTTAGTATTTCCTCTCTCTCTCTCTCTCTGCCATACTGAGTCATTGGATTATTATTACGGAAATAGAAATATAACTAGCACGTTGTTTTCTTACGCTAAAAGGAGGCTATGGAGTACATTCATAAAAAGGAGCAGGAACACTTTACACTCTACCGGAAAATTTTAAATAGTAAAAAAAATGGTTTTCTAGAACTAGAATCCTCTCATAAAAAATTTCGAGGGCGACCACTTTCAGACTGCAGAAAAAGCAGAGTAGGTATGTTTAGATGCAGGTAGGAGTGTAAAAATTGTGAATGGATGGATTGAGGGTGCGTGTATTAAATGCATTGCCTTTAGCATTGCAATTCAATTGCATTTTCTAATTATGCTCCTCATCTGTTTGTGTTGTGTGTCTTGTTTCTTACACCAATTTTTTGTGTCATGGGCCAGCTGGTGCCTTAAAAGATTATCTGAATAATTTTTTGTAAAACTAACTGCCCTTGTATGAGGTTAACTTGTTCCTTCCATTTATTATTGCCGTGGCCGTATCCAATTTTATATTACAATTCCGTTGATAGCCACGCATTAGGAAGCATCAGAGCAAACGCCTCCATGTAAAATATGTGCCTCGGTACTTCTGTTGCCAAGATTTGGACGTATGTGTAGACTACCGTACTCATAGGATAAATGCTTGCCAGAATAGAATACTAATCAAATAGTGAGTATGTACGGATACAGTGCACGTCCAGCTGGGCCTACCTCCACGTCTGTACCTGTAGATCGGATGAAAGACGAAACCTTTGACACTGAATGATAGTGAAAATTGTATTGTTGACTCGTGAATCAGCCTGCGCAACTCCTTCCTGTCCACTCTCCAGATAAATGCTAGCATTTAAAAAATGAGCTCCAAGTGATCTTCTAATCACACTCATCGCTACTACAAACGCACACCCAGTCGGAATACAGATGCGGTTAATCTCAATCAAATATCTCCATCTGACTCTGGCTATCATTTTGTCGTGCTTCAAAATCATCCTTCCTTTGTCAAAATGACACAAAGTTTAAGTTTGCAAGTACACAAGTACCTACCTACAAAATAAGTACAAATGTAGGAATAAAATACGAGAATTCTAGATGCTAGGCACATAGGCGTATTAGGGAAGCTAAACTGGTGCTCAACCCTTCATAGTTGAGACAAACTACAACTTCCGGAACTGACTTGGTTTTTTTTTCTCTCTTCTTCTTCACTTTCTGTGAACAGTGAGCACAGCAGTTATCTGTTTTTAAGAGAAGCTGGCAGTCGGCACGGCTTATGGGCTCGGTATTCCCTTGTGTGGATGTCTAATAAAAGTTTAAGACAGCATGTAGTACCAGAACAGTAATGCAATGGCCTACCTGACAGGATCCTCCAATTCAGTAGTATCGCCGTTGCTCAGGTGTTATGTCTCATCCCATAACATTATAAAGTTTCTGTGTCTGTCCTGTTCCAAAATAGAAAAATATCCTGACACACACTTGGACTGAGACAAATAAATATCAGGAGGGCAGAGAGATAGCGTATGGACATAGTGGGAAGGATGCTCACGTTCTGGTTGAGAGTTTTAAAATTCTGTGAAAGGAAGCAAGATTACCGAAACTGAGCCGCTGCTGTTGTAGAGTTTCTGTTTCAGGCTGCCTTTTTGAATTTCAGGCCAGGTAATACATTTAGGATGAGTTAGTTACGTGCTCCAATAGTATTAATGCCCATGCATATTCTCGTGTATTCAGTATGCAGTATATCTCTCTTATATACAGTGAGATAGATAGTGAACCCTAATCCTTTGAAGTCCTTTTTCACCCAGACCAATGAAGACCTTCTCCAAATCACTTTCGATTCTTTGTAGGTCACACATAATGGAATTTCCAAGTCATACAGGTAGCTAGTTATACCGTTCCTACACAAGCGTCCACGTCCAAGCCTTCCACCTCTCTGTATCTGTAGTAAGGTAACTCACATCCGCCTCTTCAAAATGATTGCTGTACACATTCTCTATACTTATAAATATAGTAGGATTTTTCATTGCTTACGTACGATTGACGAAACAGAATTAAACTTATTTTCGAGTTTAAAGGCTACATACATACCTATGTATCTTATTGTCGATGGAAGAATGAGATGGGAAATCTATTTTTGAGTGTTTTTCTGATTTGTGGAAATGCCAACATTGTAAATCCTGGGAGCAAAACATCAATTGTTGAACAAATTATTAATTCCAAAAATAATCCACATTCGATGTTATGTTACTATTGTTTACTTCAACAATTTCAGCCATGACTGTGACTGTGAAGGTATAAAAATGTGACCTCCACATATTTCTAACAACAATACGAGTGGTGTTTACAATTTTACAAGCACTTGATTAATTTATTAATAGAACCACGAGCGTGGCTAAGTTTGATTCAAGGAGCCCACGTAGAACCCATATAAAAATAGTATGTTGTAATTAATTGTGAGTCTGCATTGTGCGATGAGAGGAATGGTTTAGTAAATCATTAACTGACAGATTCAATTGAGACTCAAACTCATAGAGGAAGCAGGGATTTCAAAGTACTGATGCGTATATACATACATATACCTATCTATCGGTTTGTAAAGTTAATGATGTGTTTTTATGAAATTTCTGGGTGCATTTGTAAAAACTATCATTGGATTGGAAGTGTCGATGCCCACGTAATTAATTTTTACTTTTTTTTCTTCTTTGGCTTCACAGTCACCATACTATTCATAGAAATAATGATATAGTAATATAAATTACTATAAAAGTCATTACTTCCGCTCAAATCCTTTGGTTTAAAATCAACAGCATCGCAGTAATTACATATAGCAGAGAGATATATGTATATGTATGGGGTATATTAGGTACACTGCTTGAGATACGGATCTTTCCATGCCTTTCCTTGCCTTGCGGTGTAGTGTGTGGATTGGATACTCACATGTGTGTATTTCGTGTAGGAAGGAAGCGTTAATTTTTGAAATGAGTGGTCAAAAATGGGTAATAATTTCCGCTGGTTGGATGTCTACCCCTGACCGCTATTCTCTACACACTTACTTGCCAGCTCTAGAGCTCTCTCTCATCTTCCATCTTCAAGCTCATATGCCTAAAATATATTTGAATTTGATATAAACGAAGGAAATGCTCTCATCCTCAAGAACAATAATGGGATTTCAAACTAACTTGAAGATTCAGTTGTAGCTTTTAAAGTCTTGAGTGACTTTTCTTAGGTACTGATATAGATACACTAGAACGTGAAAAAAAATGTGAAATACACAAAAGCTTTTCATGACAGACAGACAAATTCCTTCCTACAGTTGAGTCTTTATTTTCTTGTTGGTATTTTTGAGATAAGCGTATCATTTCATTGAGTGTTCTGCACCCACCTCAGCGCGTGTATCTCCTTACCTTCAGTTCCTTTCAAAAGCTCACACCATTGCATTGCATTGGAGATCAGCCCAACTTGCAAACTTGAAAGCCTCAGTATTTTATAGTTTTCATCCGTCGTTTTTACGTAATCGCAAAACGTTATGTCAACTTAAGTAGCTTGCATTTATAAAATGTAAGACAGTAAATCTGCAGTCTAAGGCTTAACTTAAGACTGACTTCGATTACGTTCACAATTACGATTTAAACTTGGCTTTGTTTAAAGGAGTATTCATTCAATTTGGGTGAAATTCGTAAGAAATGATGGTGGATTCAGCCTGGCATGATATAACAGTAGTCTGGATCTTTTTTTTCCTTCTTCAGTTGAGGCAGTTAGTATTTAGCAGGTGCAGCGTTTTACACGCGCAGATTAACACACATGCCTCTACACTTATGGTGGGAGACCAGAGCTTGAAGTCTTGACGAAGAAGAAGAAGAAGACAAAGATATTCTCCTCAGTTTGCTTGCATGAATTACTGTGCTGTATAGATATAAATGATAAAGTAAATTACTACAATATAGCTATTTAAACTTACAGCTAACTAACTATAGCATGGCAAAGTAGGTGTATTATTTGATAAAATATATGTGACCAGTGTGGATTTGTGTGGGGATTCTTAGATAAGTTTCATCTTCTCTCTGTAGTACATTGTGTGTGTGTGTGTGTGTGTCTGCTCAGATCTGAGATGTCTGATAAAAAATAACTAACGGGGAAGTAAAAAAGCGTAACTGCAACTGCAATTGCTCACTGCTTTTGGCATTGACTGGTCAAATTACGCTTATAGAGTCTGTGTGTAAACACTTAGTTGTGCTTAAGCATAATAATAATAATAATAATAAAACATAGACACGGTGAGTCCCAGTGTGCCGGTGCCAAAAGCAGATTACGATTTTTACAAACAGTTTAGAAGAGCTTTACAATATGAGTACACAGACATATGAGTAATTGTAATTACATCACTATTACGCTATAATTGTGTAACGGCGTCACTCATAGAATACAGATTGGTAACTTTTTGGATTTAAAAATGATAAAATACAAAAAAGCCACTAAATAAATTGATAAGTGGAGTGTATTTAGTGCCATGACAAGTCATGTAAACTTATTTCCGTATTTTTTTGAAAATATCATTTGCAGGTATACAATTAGTGTGGAAGAGAAACAACCACCATATTTGGACACTATACCCAGGAGGAACAAAGTGACTGGATTTAAATATATATATATATATTTGCAATGTACTTCTTTGAAGGCGGCCAGGAATAATGGCCAGACTTAAAGTGAGCAGAGTACATTTTGGGCAACACCCTTCAAAAAAATGATAAAGAAAACTTGAGTGAACACACACAAAAAAGTGAATCGTCGTCGCGTCGTGTGGAAAAAACACACATTATATTTGTGTGAGGAAATACATAAAAACATAAATATTGTGCAACAAAAAAATATAAATAATATATAACATACAAAGAGTGATTAAAATTATTTCACTCCCCTACCTACACAGACCTCCGCATTTTACACAAATTTCCAAAATTTGCTTGGAAAACAAAAACAATATTTCTTTTAATCTTTTTTTTTTATAAAAAATGCCCATCTTCAAAATGAGATATTTAACACAGCCACGTCAGTACACTGACTGGTTCTTACTTGGAATTATAGTATCGTCACTTATTCTTCTTACTTGCTCACAAACTAAAGCGGATCCCTCCAGTAAAGGTAAGAGTCTAACTTTCAAAATATATTTAATTATAAATTTCTACTCAAATTTGCAATAGTCCAATACATTTAGTAACAGAGTCATAAAGCCCACCGCAACGGTTTCAATTTACTTTTATACAAATTAACAATATTTGTACAATATCCCAACAATACATTAGTATAGGACTAATAGTCCATGCTCTCGTTTAAACTTCTAGCCAAAGGTAAACTTTCACAGCTATTTACTCTGGGCTAGAGTCCCATTAGGAATTTCCATCCAAACAATTTAGGTACGGTGTCATGCCACGACGGTAGTGGTACGGTGGAGGGTGCAGCAACAGCAACAGTAGTAGACTAGGCAACTAACTCTTCCAAGTCGACATCGAAATCGAAATCGAAATCAAAAATCGCTCATAGAGCGTCAGTATAATTTGCATATTATGTTGGTAGGCACAACAAGGAGGAAATGGAGAGGGTAAAATTATGATTGAGTATACAGAGTGAGTAGACTTTAACGGCTCGTCAGTTCACTTGCATTTTGCTTGACACAGATTTCATTCTTCTCACATTTGCCGTGCCTTGCTGCTCACACTCGATTTCATCGATGAAGCATATGGAATAATAATAATAATAATAATAATATTGTGACGATTGGGATCGATTAGCATTCGATCTTGAATGTTTTCCAACCTCTGTCAAGTCAAGCCAAGTCAAGTCGAGTCAGTGAGCTGAAACTTGTATAGAATTGTTATATAGCAATGCTGGCTCGTTAGACCGTCGTACATAATTCTGAAGCTATAATACTAATCTAGGGAAGGACAGAGAGATGAAGGATGAAAGACAAGCGACGAGCAGTAGTTAATAAGGTAACCCAATTGAAATGGAACGCAATGGTGGATTGTTTGTGCGGAGCAGTGCAAGAGCAGTAAGTGTATGATGAACTGACTCTGCTCACTTCAGTCAAGTCTAGATCAACCAGTTTCATCGGCAGGTGCTTAATGGGCCAATTGTTCATGTTCGGCATAAAGATGTGAGGCTCTCGCACATTTCGTTTCCACCGTGTGTTGTGGAAGTCTGCTTTACTTCAGTGTAAGCTTGAGACTACAGATACAAGATCATAGGAGTTGATAAAAGACCATGTTTCATCTAATGTCATCAATTGCCTTAACTGTGTGTAACTCTATGTTGTATCTGCATGTTTAGTCTTCCCTTACCTGTAGTTGTACTTGTCTTAGTCAAAACATCAGTCGTTTTCAGTTTTCACACACACACACACACAAACAGCCCCAGCTATAATTTAGTAAAAGTAGCTGCTATGCATACCATCCATAGTAAGTAAAGAGTAGATGGTAAACAGTAGTAAGAAAAGGTAGTAAGTAGCCTGAATATCAACATCTGTATGTATGCAGTTGTACAAATTGACGTTGAAAGGGGAGTATACCAATACAAGTAGAAAGGGTATAGCCACTTACCTATATATCTCTGACTCTCTATGATTTGCATGTCGTTGAGATGCATCAGGAATCCAGTGAAATGAAATGAGAATTTGACACACTTCCATAATATTAAAATTTTTGCAAGATCTCTCTGTAGTTCTGTAGAGTTTTCTTCATCAAACAGAGAAAAAAAACAATTGAAGAGAACAGCCTGATAATTTGTGTACAGAGTCAGTCCCTCGTCTCGTCTGGCAACAATAAGCTGGCTGGCTCGCAATAATAATACCAATACCTTGACGATGATAAAAAGGTGTAGCTTAACCAGTACCCAGCCTGTCCTGCGAGTGCCGATAACGTAGTAGTAGTGTTTGTAAGGGCTTCATACGGACAGAGAGTAAATATCGAATTGGATTCTTCTGTGAACTCAATCAGCTGTGTACAGCTTGTGTACAGATAGACGAGAACTGGGAAGTGAGTTGGCATTGTAAAAGCAGGTAAACTGCTTTCGTAGTCAGTACAGTACACACAGACGAGTCCAATGGACTGCTTACCATAATAATATCTTGATTGACCACATAATGATTTTATTAATAGTAAGTATGCTACTTGGTTTCGTACGATTAGTGCGAGTGTAGAGATAGCAGCAGGTAGTGTGCAGGTAGTACAAGTGAGTTTCCAGGTCTCACAATCTTCTATGGGGAAATAATACATGCAGAACTCTTTTTTTCTTTTTTTGGCACGCAGTCAACTCTCAATTTCAATTTCAATCCAATAACGAGAGGAATTTTTTAAACGGAATCTTTAATTTATAGGCTATTGCTTGCTTTTCTTTGCCCACCCAAAAAAAAAAAAAGTTTGGGACGGGAGTCCACTCACTGCTTTGGTACTTGTCTTTCCTAATTATTATACATGTTAATTTCAATTTCGACAATGTATCGTTCGAATGCTATTTCGTTGCTTCACCACTGCACCACTACCACCATCGTAGAAGTGAGGGTGACAGGAAAAAGTCCATTGTGTAATCTCCTATTAGTAATCACATAAGAGAGTGCTCTAATTTTAATCTAGCTGTAAATATACGCGACCATACAAGGTAATATATAGTTAATATTTCCACTGCATAATAGTAGTACAGATAGTTGTATAGGGACGGAATGGCATCATTGTAATTATCAATCTGGGCTGGATGAACGACTTTGAGTCTGTCCACGTACAGCATAGAAAGAGTAGTAATACTTGTATGTCAAAATTACAGGGGTAGAGAGAATAAAGTGAAAACTTATGATTTTCTACTTAAGTCTGTCTTCATCCAATTAAAACTAAAGAGCACGCGAGAGAGAAGTGGTCACCCAAAAAATGAAACGTAATAAATTATTGCCTATAGGTCCACACACACTCCATGCACACTCCGTCCACACGGTGGAATGTAGGTCAGCGAAATTTTATGGGGGGGAAATTTATTCATTTTGTATAATTTCAGTCTGACTCCTTGATGAAGTGAGTATGCTTTGGAATGAGCCATTAGTATAATGTGTATGTATTATTAAAAATTAAATAGGAATAATTTATATAGATTGTAATGTGTGTGTGTGTGTGTGTGTGTGTGTGTCCAAAAATGAATGACTCAAAACACAGAGCTGGGTAGTAGTAGGCTCCGTCCTGTCCAACCGTGCTAACAATGCAAAGTCAAGCCACAAGTCACATTTCAAATATAAAATGATAAAATGCTAATCTGTCTTCCGTTCCCTATAAACAAAACATTATTATTACCAAGATATTACCTCCTCGAATGGATTTATTGTTCATAGAATTTAAGAACCTGCAAAAATTCACCAAGAGATTGTCTTGAGCTATGTTATGCCGTAAATTTGACAAATCCTTGAGCTGTACCTAGTACAAGCTTTTGTACTCTTTTATTACTATTATGATGTGATGACCAACTCCTTACAAGTATTGCATTCCTATATGTGAATCATACTATGTATAGACGACTGCTAGTCTAGTAGATGAAAACGTTTAGAGGTACAAAATGTTAATACGAAAATTATCAAGTAGACTCTTGGGCGTTGCGGAAGAGATTTAGCCAGCGAATACATACTTACTTATTCACCAACACTTACTTTACGTTTACACATTCACAAATTAAAAAAAAAGTGTCGTCTCAGCCTGTCTTATAGATAGGTTCTACATACTACTTCAGTGGTTGCGAGTGCAGAGTGCACCTGAGGAATAATTATGATTATGATATGTGTGTGATAAAATACACTGTCCACGAGTCGTTCTGTCGTTCGTGTCTGAAGCTAATGGATGACGATACGACAGCAACAAGAACGCAACGGCATCAGTAAAGTCTTCTTTTTTTTCCATTTGCCAAACACAAATTACCAACTTTTAGTTCTAAACAAACTCTGCCCATCTGTTTTACTCGTCTTTTCCCATGTTTGACACTTTAAACAAAAAAAACGAATGTAAAGCCACACAGTCCGTGTCGCCGAGGAACCGTTTAGACCTTTTAGGCAGTCTAACTAGGTGAGTGTACATACATATAAAGATACCAAATTTATTCTCACAAATTCAGTGTGACTCGGGAAAACTCGTGGACATGGACAGGAACGTACTGTAGAAGCTCTGTGCATGTTGCAGATATGTAAATCTCGAGGATAGATTAACGCAAGAGCTGCTCTGTCCTGAGCATACTAACTTATGCATGGAAAGATGGAAACGTAACCCTAAAGTAATCTCAGTAAAAGCCGTAAATCTGAGCCGAGTGTGAGTGGAACATGAAGGATGCTCGATGGCAACATGCTGCATTATTGTTGTTATGGTTGCGCAATCTGTCAGTTTTGAAAAGTAATCGTAATATAATGGTACGATACTTACTCCTTAAACGAAAATCTTTGGGAGTTACAACAACGAAAGCGAATCATTCATACCGACTCAAATCAACTCAACTCATTATCTGACCAGTTTTTAGGACTCATATATTTTTCTTTTTCTCTTTTCTTTCCCATTATGTGAGACTGTGGAAAATATAGCTCTACAATCTACAATCAAAGGAATAGGACATCGCTAATACTAATAATCATAATGACTCTCTGTAGTAATCCATGGAAATGTAATACAATGTAATGAGATGGTAAAAGGAAGTAGTGGACACAGTTTACAGATATTGGATTTTTGAAATGAAATGAAATGTTTAAATGTTTGGCTGCTGCTGCTGGTCTATCATCCCATGACGGGCCGAGTGCCGAGACATCGCCTTTTGTAGCTTCAAAAACTATAGAACTGTACTCGTAGCATGGGCATACATAACTAATGTAGGTAATAGAGGTATTATTTGAAGCTGGGTACAGATGTAACAGATGGAAGTAGATATTTCGATAAATATAGGTAGAAGTAGTATGTACCTACATTAGTAGCAGAGATGCAATAAAGATAGCCTCTGGTTTAGTTTTTGACGTGATCTCTGTTTCTTTTCTAGCACTGGCTTGACTAACAAGTTTTTGCTCATTCAAAGACGCATATAATAACAGAGCTAATAGAGCAGAAGGATTCAAATGCAATGAAATAATGAATGTTCCTACTTTTTACTTTTTCGTCTCTCTCTCTCTCTCTCTCGCTCCAGCTTACTTCAGCTGTCTCATCCACATTTTTCATTCTCCTTCGAAAGAAATTTCCACGTAAATACATAACAGACGGAAAGTGGAGGGACCTACCTTCATGCAGACACTCTCACACAACCGTAGACTCTACCCACATTATTTATTATATTTGATGCATAGATCCCAGTGTATTAGTGCTAATGCCATTGTACACCTCACTTTTTCTTTTTCTGTTTCTTTGGGTTGCAGTGGCAATGTAATGCAAGGCATTACACGTAGCACAGATAAAGAGGCTGAGTCAATCTAATCGTATCATTATTACAACACTGATTGTACGGAATGCTACCTTTTACCTTATAAATACTAGATTAGAGTATCATATGATACTGCCTGTCATTTACTAATATTGTAATCGAGACTGTCTAAAGGAGTTACCTGTAGACGGCAAAGGATCGCATCATTCTCTCTCTGACTCAATAAAAAAAAAGAATGCAACATACAATTTGCTACAGATCCAACATTCAACAGTTTGTTTGTCTGTAACAATGTACAATGCAATGCAGTGTGCAGTTTGCTATGCATCTTCCAAATCTCAAATCTTCCATGACATGTTTCAAACAGATAAGTAGATACCTGTCGCATTTCATACGCATCATAGCTGTATACGAAATTTTAAATAATTATTATTATAGGTGTTGCAAGAGCACTACTGTATAAAAGACAAAAAGACACTGTACAGGGCGCACGGTAAAATCAAATCAAAAGAGCCTGACGTTATTTCTTCTTTCTTTGGGGCTTTTTTTTTCCTTGAGAAGGCTACTGAAGCAAGCTAGGGCTGATGCTTCTGGTGCTACTGTATTATGTATATTTAACTTAGATTAGGCTTTTAGACAAACTAATTTGATATTCAGTGCTGGGAGTGTATAAACCAGCCCTGCTTTCAACGGGTCGTCGAGTGCTTTAAATTAAAATGCAAGTCGCATAGTTGTATTCCCTTGTAATGCGGGCCCTTAAAAATAATCTTAGTCAGAAAAAATAAATGGATTGAGAAGTAAATAAATCTGTGGGGACGTGGACCTTGTATAATCGTAATGTTTTAATTATTTTCTTTGCTATTTTTTATTCAATTACACAAATTCTTATGAAATTTTGTTTTCTACCAAAGTGCATGGAAGAAGACCCCTTAAGACAGTGTTTGTTTTAATGCAATTTGTAGTTTATCAGAGGCCAGTTGTTAGTAATGCAATTGTTTTGTAAAAGTAAAAATAAAGAATAATAGAATAGTACAGTATATGCAAAGATACAGATACTAGATACGATGGGACCTGATTGCTGCGTTAGGATTGGCCAAAACCATACAAAGTCATTAAATCTACAGAACCCAAAGACACCATTAAATATAAAACCAGAACTTATATGGAGAAGTTTTTTTTACGAGTACGACAAACTGTAGATTGTCTATATATTGTCTATTCAAATTATTGGATACAGTCAGAGAGAATTATTCATGGAATATTATGCCAAGAGTGTGAATGTGTCTTTGCTTATTTATGTAGACTTTACCCAATGCTAGTATCCACTACGAGTATAGGCACCCAGGTACATAACTAATGTATTATAATTACATATAGGTTTTCTGTTTATGCATGTATGCCTAGAAATAATAATAATAATAACAATATTGTTGTAGCTATGTCCCATTACTAACACATAAAGATACTCCTTGTCATTTTAAGTTGATGGCAAACACGTAAAATAATTTTACAACTTACTTCGCACTCCCGGCTATACGCTTGCAAAAACTTTTGCAACTCATCCAGCCAGCCAGCTAGCAGTATACATAGGTATGTACTTACCATTGTTGTTTTGCATTATTGACTTTTACCGTTGACAAGGGCAACATTTAAAAGATCAACTATTTCCATCATTTTCCTTTTCCTCGGAACTTTACGTCGTCCACTTACTTACCTGTGCATGTGCCTATGAACTAACGATAGCCCCGATAAAAGATAGGCACAGCAAGAGCTTGAAGAAAGACCAGCAGAACCAAGCAAACCATCATTTTATCATGAGTGAAGAAGTGAAGATGTCATCAATTTTGAATTTATCTTCTCACCCACAACAAACTACCCTTTTGACTTTTACCTAATCCATAAACAGCAGTTTCTACTCACCGTAAAATTGTTTTCACATTCCTTAGTATAAGTAGAGGCACTGTGGTTACGGGCTGCGAGAGTCCAAGGATGAGAAATTACCTAGAAAAGCTTATACCTACTATGATGGATTTAAAGCGGACACTTATATGTAGCAAATTGACGTGACGTGACATCATAATACCATGTCATGTACGGATAAACGGATAAATACATAAAAGTATGACCAGTAACTGCACCCAAAATCTCCGTACGGATATTATTGTACAGTAGACCCCGTTTAATGCGCTCTCTGTAGTACTGGTTGGTGGTACCTGCATGAGTACTGAGTACACTGCACTGGTCCACGACAGTACTTTATAATTTTTTTTCCACTGTAATCAGACTAGACAATGTATAATAATGTATGCAAAATGCCTACTACGTTGTTCTTGTTTCAATTTCTTAGCTCTCTGACTGATATGAATTTAAAATATGTGTGAAAGAGAAGACAAAGCCAGATCCCAGCACCCCTTGTGTGTGCATAATATATCCATTGGCATCGCATTATTACCCGAGAACAGTTAGACAAGTGTGTCTCTCCATCTTTCATTAGCTCTCAAGTATAGTTTATATTTTACACTTCTTGTTCGTATTATTATGCATGCATGCACTCATGACGACGGGACTAAAGTTGCTCTATTCTGTCCGTATACGCTCTTGTGGTCAGTCATAATGTATAGCTGTCTCCTCTATCTTCCCCATCCATCCACTATACTCTCTTCATCTCACTTTCTGACTCTGGCAATCCCTAATGTTCCCACCTCTACACGGTAAATCCATGTACTGAAATTTCCATGTGAGATAATTCTCTATTCCCGTATCCATTACGCTCTGCTTACAGCTCTACACATCTACAGATATATTGCCTTCATTATTAATGTTAAAGCTTCTCGTTCTTGTAGTTTTAAACGCTTTTTTTGTGTGGTGTAGTATAGCCACACACATGTAATATGCCTACATGGGTCAGAGCTTAAATTTAAAAAAAACTGGAGGTACGTGGGCTTGAACTACACAAGTTGAAACTACAGCTAAAATACTTACCATACTTACTCAAGTTCCTGTGCAAACTTTGCATGTATAATTACTATTTGGGCCCTTCTGTATGCAGATAAAGCTCAAGGAAACCCATTGCTTTTACGGTTTACTCTCATCACATTCAGAATTCAGATCAACCAATATACCTGTATACTATTGCATGACTTGAGCAATAAAATAAATTTCTAACAGAGTCATTTGCGCTCAAGCACCAATGCGATGCAATAGCACTGATATTTCCAAACGTATTCATTCCTACAGATTTAAATTCAAAATTTGAACTTTAAGTGAGCGTGTTGAGAGAGCTTTTTCTTGGGTAAAAATGTTTCAATTATCTTAAAATAGATGTGAGAATAGGTTACCTACCGGTTACCGTCCTTTTGTTCTACTGTTGTGTTGACTGTGGATTTCTTAAAGCTCACGTGAGCTCACGGGATGAATCAAGTCACAGGAACGTTTCATAAATATTTTTTTTCTTCTTCTTTTTCCTTCTGAGCCAAGTCCTCACGGTTGCAAATATATTTCCTACTCCTGAATAGATCCTTCGTTTAGATAAGGCACTATAGTAGCCGTAGCTATTGCAAATATCAGAACTTGTGCACATACTTTCTCATTGGTATACATACAAGGAAG
Organism: Dicyrtoma fusca; assembly: GCA_034695205.1. Classification (NCBI taxonomy): domain Eukaryota; kingdom Metazoa; phylum Arthropoda; class Collembola; order Symphypleona; family Dicyrtomidae; genus Dicyrtoma; species Dicyrtoma fusca. Next base: position 7,740 of record JAQFZC010001894.1, on the reverse strand, counting down.
GGAGTAGTAGGCAAACGGCAATAATATCTGCAATATATAATTATTGTTTATCTGAATCTGTAAACTCGTACTTGTATTAGTAACCATGAATTATTCTTATCTCGTCAAGCCTAACGGTTTTTTATTTACTACGTAATGAATCATTCACATGAATCTTCAAACTTCAAATTTTAAATTCCAATGTGAAGAAGACGAAGAAGATGAAGAGAAAAAAAATGGTTTGTTGTACTTTGGTAATTTTGGTCCCTGATTTGATCACTTGGATGAGTTCCACCGGAGGTTATGGCTTATGGCTGTAGTCGGTGATGCCTGTTGCTGACAAACTTTTAATATATGAATCAGTAACAGTCCACAAGGGCACACACATGCATCCCAGCGCCGCCGACAAATAAGTCAAAATGAACGCTCCAACTCTGATGAGATGATGAGATGAGATGAAATAATTATTACCATTGACGATTTGTAAAGCAATGGCAATGATATAATTATGTATATGGTGGAAGTGTAACTATGACCAAGTCAGTCAGTCAGTCAGATACATACATCCTCACTCCAGGTATGTATCGCTTTTGTAATGATAGGGCTACAGATTGGCATCTTCGACTATCACCATAGCATATACTATATACCATGCATAGCATGACATGGCACTGGCGACTGGCTCCAAATTACTTTCCACGTGCATACTCCTTCGATCCGTAGTGCGTGCATATCAATACCAATGGAATGAAGATCAAATCTTAAGTCGGATTGTAAAATCCGCACTTTGTTTCAGTTTGAAAATCAAACTACAACGATTGATCCTAATCTCGAAGCTATAGTCATATATCTGTATTATTTGCAAGCCCCAGCCTACAGCGCAGTGTGATATAGTGAGAGTAAGAATGGGGATAATAGTAATAGTAATGGTATCAGTATTATGATACGAAAGGATGACGATGGGTCGTGCTGGAATTGTCATGACCATTAATGGAGAGGCTTACGTTTATAATAAGTTGATTCAGCCATTATCCGTCCATTGCTTATGGTATGGTGTGCAATTATCATTAAACCAATCTGTATTATTAGTATTAGTAGGTAAGATGTACAAGGGCTGTAGAGCCTTACTGAACTCAATCCGTCATTCATTGCAGAAAATATCTGTAATTCAGCGCATTCAGCATTCAGTCCAGTCCAATACGGTCAGTGTAATTTTCATTAAAATGTAGAACTATGTACGTATGTAGCATCAGCACTACTATGGAGAACTATAATGAGAAAAAAAATAAGTTACTGATACAGGTATCCCCAATCAGCATGAGCCGACACTAGACTAGACTAGTAGTACAAATGAGTATTGTAAAATAAATCTGATGCGTTTCATTTTGTTTCTTGCGTTCTACAAAGATTGAGAGATACACTTCCTTGCAATAAGAGCACGTTGCATTGTCCGCCACTGCAAAATAATTCCTTTGATTTATTGTATGAGTGAGGCAAGACAGAAATCTTTAATTTGTCATTACATTTTCTTCCCCGGCCCCTGCTCAAATATTGCTCCAAATCTGTATTAGGATTACAGTAATTACAAAGCTACACACTGGCCACGTGATTTGAACCAGAGATTCAACTTTTGCGTATGTTCCCGTACAGATATTCTGTAGTAAGGAGCATTACCTAAATATTTATTATTACAGTTTTGGTGTGAACTAGGTCCATTCCTTCTGGTAACTACTGCCAGTCTGGCATACATATATATATATATAGGGGATTGAGAGAGGACGCGTTGATTGTTGATTAGTAATGCTCTGAGTGGGGAATTACATGGTTGAGTGTTGAGTTTATGTCTCAAGCACCTGAACCAATAATTATCATTTGATGATGACAGTTGGTAAAAATTACAATCATGATTACGCATTGCATCGAGGAAAATAATGCTCAGAACGCGTACAATGGCATTTCAATGGGAGAGATATGTACATAGCTATTCAGGAGCTGGGCCGTCAAGGGAATGATGGTGCAGTGCGTTTGCGGTATCTTTTTGTGCCAGAGAGACGTACATACGTCAAGAGAAGAGAGAAGAGGGGAAATAAGACAAGACATAGGGTATCAATGACTCAAGTCAAGGCAAAAGGCAAGACAAAGTAACAGTTATTCCTTTAAATGTTCATGTCCGTCCATGTCCAACTGCTTGGCTTGACTTGATAATAATTACCACTAAATATTGTTACAGTTTTCACACTCAAACTAGTCTTGTATATTTATCAATTCGAGATGTTTAAAATATACCTTCTTTCCCGTACAATTCTACACCCACCTTCCCATACATACCTACATAGCTACATCTCCTGCATGGATTCATGAAGGCGCAGGTTGTGTGAGTGAACGAACGAAATGGAACGAAATGCCGGGGAGGAAACCTAGCATGTGAAAAGAGCTGAACACTGAACTGTATGGAATGGAATTGTTTCACTCATAATTATTATTATTGCGAATTCGTTAACCATGCTCACGTTACACATTACACATTACACCTCAAAAAATCCAACTCCTCGATTGCCTGTATGGTAGGTATTTAAGAATACTGGCAGAGAAGTGATATGAGAGCTTTGGAGGTGTTTTAAAGTAAAACCTGTATTAGATGTAGTATGCAATGGGATAGCTGTCCTTTTTCTCTGTATTTTGAATCCAACTGCATTGGTGAGATACTCCCCAGAAGAGTACCAACCTACCTACGTGCATTTAGATGTACGTCACAGATATGATATTTATGAAGAGCTCGTTCGTTCATTCCTTTCGTTCGTTCGTATTGCTTCAAAGCTCATGGTATGGTGATGTCTAATTTACTCGTTGGAAATTAACTGTAACTTGTTCATGAGGAAGGTGTAGTTTTTGTAGCATATTTTTGCTTCAGTTATTTCTCACTCCTTCGTGTGTAGAGCTTGAGTGTGTACAGATACTATAATTAAGCTCAAATTACGAATTATAGACTACGGAATTCTTGCCGATGTTTCTGAGTTATGAATTTTTTTTCCCAGCTCATATTTACTCGTCACACAGGTCTATCGGTTGATCTGTGTGTAGGATTACCGTGTGTGTGTTTATTTGGTAAAACTTGTGGGTAGCTGCAAAACCAAACACTTTTTAGTCAGTCCATGTAATGCATGCATTGCGTAATTTCAGTGTTGTTAATACACATACATAGGTTGGGCTTTGGTAAAAGTGAATTTTTTCAGGAAATGAAAATTCACCGCTTCTGTCATATCCTGTTTTAAGAGATGCGTATTGCATCATATTTGTAGCATCGGCTGTATAATTGTAGCATTACATTTTACGGGGTTATTAGAGGTATTTTGGTCGTGTTATACTTCTGAAAAAAAACTTTCGTTTCTCGTTTGGCGGAAGTACAAACTACGAAGTACGGATCTTGCTGTCATCGAGCTCTGTGAGGACAGTTAAGCTGTTTATTGGTTTGGCCGAATGCTTCCAAATAAATTTGATGTTCGAGTATCCGTTGAACCACAAGTGTACCCCAGGCAGGAGACGCTGACGGTATATATAGTTATTTACCGAACAGAAACAGATATCTTCAGCCGCTAATTGTGAGTGTGAGGGTTGGAGAGGTAGATATGTAGAAATGCATGATGACACGTTCCAAATTGGGTCTACCCAGATATATTATGTATGTATGTATTATGTCATTCCTGTAACCGGTAGAATTTGTCACAAATGAGGAAGACTGTCCTGCTGTACAGCAACAGAGGTAATAGTCAGCTGAGACAATACTGTGGAGTGCGGTGATTAAAGTTTCAATTGAGAATCTAACGGCAAAGGCATTTGTTCCGGTTCAAAATCAAATAAGCATACATTACTATGAGTTCATGTGTATGTACAGCCAGATACAGTAATAAAATTCATCATGTGTGATTGTCATTTTTATTGTGGTCATAAAATGTTAAACGCTCTGTTCCTCGTTGGACTCCATGGTTGTACATACTAATGTGGGCATAGCTCGTCACTCTGGTAGACACATTGGTAGACCAACTCACTCCTGCTGCTCCGGCTCCGAGCAATCATCTTCTCTCGCATCATCGATCATGAAAGTTGACGAGAGACATTTGCAAAATATCAAATCAAAAAATGTGAAAATACTGTTTCACTGTTTATCAACCAGAAGAGGGGAGCTTTTTCCAAAAGGAAATCCATCCGAGTGAGAGACGACTGGTTACTAACAATCAGCCTACAGATACATGACAATCAAATTAAAATGAAACGAGAATCACATTTGCTCGTGTTTCAAGTTTCTTGTTTTTACAACACAGTCAACATTCAAAGTCAAGTCAAAAATGTTGGATGTTGGACACAGTACAGAGAGGACTAATCGTAAGATGCTGTTTTCTCATTTCAACTGTACATACAATCATAAGGTCTGGCCATAGAGGGACTAACTATTGCTATGAAAAATCAAATTAAAGATGTCAGCTTTGATTGTTAATGATTGAAGAATGACAAGTTAACTAACTGCAAACTACTCGGGTCTCCTCTCCTCTCTTCCCTCGTCCTTTGATGAAACACAGAAAGAGTTTTTGTTTTTCTGCCGATTCAAAACCACCACCAGCAAACAAGTCTTACCGACAGAATAGATGAGAGTGGCAACTTAAATTTTAAGCCGCACTCTCTACTTTGTGCACACACACTGAACGCACTAGGAAAAAGTAAATACCATTTCTTAAAGTACAAATACATATACCTACACGAGATAGCGGTGAGTGCTTACTGATAGTTGGCGGTGAATGATATCCTTGATGAGAGTGCTGAGCCTACAAATCTTTCTTCTGGACAAATACAAACAGAGACAAGAGCACACAGCACAGATGCAACAGGTTACGCTCAAGATTCCACTCATGACATGACACTCTTTGTTTTTATCCTCATGCTATAATCATGTCTGGCCATGTGTACTGCTCAGAGCTATGAAAAGCTACTTCCAACAATTTTAACTCTAATACCCACAAAGGGAGCCTCATACTAGCATCATTACAGATGCTGCATTTTAAGCTATTTTACTGGTATTTATTCAAAAGAGCCCAGCTGGGAGTGATAGTCAACCTTGTGAAATTTAGTCTTTATCAAAAGTCCTTAATATTAAATAGTTTGTGCTCTTCGTCGAATTTGTCTTGTTTTATTTCCAAGACAAAAAAGTCAGTGTAATTCAAGTCGTGAGCTGTGCATGAAGAGGTGCACATCAGGGACTCCCATGAACAGATCCATGTGGCTCCATTGAGGAAGATGATGAGGACGGTGATAGTGATAATAATAATAATATTAATGATAATAATAAGTACAGTGATAAAATGTACGTACGATTAGTTATCCCTCTTTAGCATTGAGCAGGTCTATGAGGCACTGCTGAGAACCAAAAATGAGTGCTTTACTTACTCATAAAACTAATCACCAGGTCATCATCACGTTATCACGTCAAAATACAAAGAACATGACGAATACGGTGAGAAGGTGCGTGAGTCTATTCCCGATCGCTTCTCTCTCTCTTTCTCTCTCTCTCGCTCTCTCTCACTGTCTTTGTTGTACACAGATGTGTGTTCCTATGCACCCATCGGGTATGCCGTGGCTGATGTGCGAGGCAAGAGGGAAATCATCGAATCGGCATCAGCAACTTGTAAATTTCTCAATGAATGAATACATTACACTCTTTCACAGTGTACGAGAAAAAACAGTTGTGAGAAGTGCTCGCCAGCGATTGGAAATTTGCATTTTTTGCCGAAAGACATTTACTGGACTTTCTTGTCTTGCGTTCCTCTTGCGAGCTCTGAGTCTAAAGCTAAACTTCCCATGAGGATTGAAATTTCAACGTGGCTTGAATTAATACATTAATTAATTAGCAATCAAAAATTCATAGCAGACTTTACAGCTACAACCTCTCATTATTCTATTACTACAGTATTTAAGAGATTTTCGTACGTAAATTGTTTGATTTCCAAACATGTCTAGTCTATGTAATTACATAATCATGGATCAGGTATTGTAATTTAAAATGTGTCTATTATATGTAAATTCCTGAGGAAGTTCAGGCTACATGTGGGACAAGAATTGATCAAGCCAGACGAAACTCTGTAACACTGCACTGTCCATCACCCATGTCATGTATTCTAGTTCAATATACATATGTGCATACACCATAGGGCATAGTGCAGCCATAATCATAATAATATAGGCATCTATCTATAGTTTAACCCTTTCATAAGAGCCTGCATCAATAAAGGTGTAATTGTCCCGGCGAGACTTTGTATAGCATTGCTAACCCATAGTGGAAGGAGGTCACATTTCAACGAAACGAAAGAGGAGCGAACAAAGGCCAAGGAGATATATTTAGTTTGAAATGTAAGCCACATCCTGTCCGCTTATTCCTCTCTTCCTACATGCCTACTCTTGTACCTTCGTCTGTCAAGGCGGTATTAGCTGCCAAAGAGCATTTCCAGTCCCGTTCTGGTAAGACTCATGTTAAAGCGTTTATAGAGATTTGGGAGAAGAATGCTCTACTGTCATCAACACACTACGACACACTGAGTCAGTCACGAGACCTTAATGTGTAGTAGTGTGTATAGATAGGTACATTCTCGCACATCTCTAAATGTGTGCGGTAGAACTCTAGATACATAATAATATTGCCACCAAAGAATGTCTTTGACAAACAAACATGGGACAGACCAGGTAGGCGCCCTTCCTCCTGCATAGTCAAAGTGCCTCCGGATGACGATTCGATGTACACGCATAAAAATATTATGTTATTTACAGGCTCCTTATCTTACAGTATCTGCATGGAAAATAAAATTATTCTTATGTTTCATAAATATTATATCATCTTATTATTTGGGCGTTTCCCCGGAACCAAAGATGACTCTGACAATGTGTGTATCGTATATAGGTACCCAACTACCTATGAATATAATATACGCTATGACTATATCCTCCACGATGTATGGGTAGTGCGACAAATTATTAATATATTTATGATATGGAAAAGGAACAACTCACATTCAGATGATGATAAGTTCTGATTTTGATTGCAGCAAATTTATGTTCAGGATTCAGGATGTACTTACATGAATCTGCGTAGATGTGCAACACACAATTCTCGCTCATAAAAATTATGATCGGAGTTCCTATGAAGGCACATAGTATCTTTGTAGATACCTACCTATCCATGGTCTATACAGATATCTTGCAGTTTCACGATACTAAGAAAACGCATGGGCATCGTGCGACCTCAACACTCAAAAGATATGCACGTGTGCTCGAGCATTGTTATCTACGCTCTTCTCCACAGTTAAATAGTATCAAGGAATCCTTTACCCCACATATATTTATTTGAAGATGTAGTGTAGTGCTCTCCGTCGATTGGATTAACTCCAGTTAGCGACCAAGAAAAAAAAAGTGTCCTTTCTTTCCCTTACCAAGCCCGCACGGAGCTACTCACGAATTCTCCATCATTAATGCAGGAAATGTCTTGGTGGAATAATAGAATTGCAGGGAAAAACATTTCCTTATTTTTCCTCTGACAATTGTTGGAGTGGCTGCAGTTATGCACCTTTGGTTTTCGAGAAGAAGCTCGGCTGTGTGCGCTACTGAACGATGAGGCATTCAGGGTTTCTACACACACACACACATATATGTAAGCCCATATGGCAAAATCGAAATCACTGCCGATTACATAATATGTACTCGGTAACTGTGCATAGATACTTA
>JAQFZC010001893.1:0-26117 GCA_034695205.1 Dicyrtoma fusca | reverse complement strand
AGCCCTAACTAAACTTTGTCTCGCTTTGATTGCTCCACGGGATACAGTTATTGTACACAGTAGCCCTGGCTGGTACGTGAGTGAGTATACATAGTTGAAAGGAAAACTTGTCACAGGCAAAGCCAAAGGCTCTGCGCATATTATTATTTCACATTATTTCATTTTCCATATACGGAAGGCAGTCTCTCACGATACGGTTTCTACAGAGTTCCTTATACTCTCAACTAGTACCCACACTACTTTTCCAGATTCAAGATTTTTGTATACATATATGTATACATATTTCTTTCATAAGAAAACCACTTCCTCACAATAATAATTTGTCGCGTCCGTCCCCTCTCTATACCTAGTAAACTACCTATACAAGAAATGAAAATGAACTCAAGTGAGCTTGCTTACGGGATAAAGTCAATTCCTTGAAATTGAGAAGTAGCTATGCAGAGCCATCTGATAATATTCCACTGGTGCGTATCACAAAGCATTCGAATGACCTGTAGCCATCCTATAGCGTTTTTCCCATACAATTACCCGTGCCATACCTGGCCGTCCTGTCCTGTTGCCAGGCATTGCTATGGACAACAGAAGAGAAGGGCATGAGGGAAACCAGTATGAAATAAGCGACACGATGACAGACGACATTCCTTATTCCGTCCAGTTCAAACTCTATTGAGAGAGAAACGAGAACGAGCCCAGCACAGCAACCAACGGACCAAATAAAACGGCGAGCCACTTCAATGTAACTATGTATGTAGGTATAGTTACACAGCAAACTTCATACTGTCGAAATATTTCACTAAAATACAACTCACCTGAGTTAAGCTCCGCCTCTTTTTTTCATTGAATCGCATCTGAGTCGCATTTTCGCAATGTGTTCAATCTGTGGAGGAGGCGGAGCTAAAAACACAGGTGAGCTGTATCTTCGTGAAATATTTCGACGGTACCTTCAGTTGTGTAGACGTAACTAACAATTTTAAGGGGAATGGGAGAGTGCTTGAGTGCTTAGCAACTACAAGTGAAATATTGAAATAGTGAAACAGTACAAAACAAAGCTTATAATCCATACCGCAAGGACCTCTCGACACTATTGTACCGGTCGTCATCGTCAACCCTCGTCGTTTCGACTAAATTTCCTCAGCTTTTTGCACACGTTTGCACGCTTGTCAGAATAATATTTGCTACAATAATTCTGACATTTTAATGCTTATCCCACTAGGTCATAAAGGCTGGAATTCGGTCATTTCGTGGTGCTGCAATGGTATAGTTATAGTAGGTACCTATTCGTATGGTGGCTGCTCCATCGTCCATGATGACGATAGAAGGGACACATCTGTGGGACTGTGTGAATGTAGTGTCAGCCTGTTTGCCTATAGACGTTTTTGGCATGTGTCAGGGTTATTACTAAAGCTAGTACACTTACAGTTACAGTACAGTTAAGCTAGGAAGCTAAATCGGGAGTGTCATTCTGTCATAATATTCATACTCGCATCTTTCCTTGCAGGCTTTGCACGGTATATGTATAGGAATTATGTATGTATGTACATAGGTACATCAAACTTTGTCATTAAAAGCCCTAGGTCCTAGTACAGATACACTGTCTCGAACTAAACTTATTCGCTGGCGAACTTAGGACAGATTTGCTTATGGTCAATTTAACATCCAGTCCCTCAGATTTTAACTACATGACTGCTGCTTACATATACATATTGCTTTAGTTTGTATACGATAGGCATTGGACACTACTTGGGATTAAATTAACTGCAATGAATTTTAGTCCGTTCCAATTCCAAGTAAATGAGGTGTAGGTAAGTATGTATAATGCCGTATCATAACATTTTTGCATTGTGCTAGGAATTACACAGTCATAATGCGAATTATGTTATGCATTAGACTAACCTATACACTGGAAATCTAGACTCTAGGGTCAAAATTTGCGGAATTTTGTAAGCTTTTACAATTTAGTTAGCTTTGAGAGCAAAAATGTGCTTCAAGAGAGCAGTCAAATGTAGGTAAATTTTAAGAATTATTTTCGCTGATTATAAACACGCAAAAAATCCTTAGAGCTGTCAGTAAGCTTAACTATAGTGCATAAATAGGCTTCATTTCTTCACCGTACACCGGACAAGATGAGATTCAAAAGATTTAAGACCAACGTTAGGAGTTACGACGGCGAGCATAGAATATAAATAACAATATAAAATGAGAATCCAATTAAAGCAAAGCCATTTAGCGGTGGTTCATGAAAGTCGTTTGAGTAAGCCAGCGTTGCCGTCGTTCTTAGCTTTGTACTCTGTCTACAATGTCCTTTTGTTATTGTCATTGCACCCACCCACATACATATATTTATATTAGTATTTTGAACTGAGCTAGTCATAAGCAAATGATTACATAAATTACCTACATAAACGTTATTGTTAGTATTGACTCGCTTGTCTTATGTATTACTAAATTACTATGCACTTCACACTCAAAAATGAATGGACATTCTAGCTTCTTTTTGTCGCAGGCTTAAGTCATTACACACCGCCATGCCATGGTATAATAAAGCTATAATACCTATCCAACACTGTCATAATACATTATATTACATACCCACATTGCTTAATCCAACTTTTGTGACTAAATGACTAAATTTAAGCTAAAATTATTACATCATTTGAGATGACAAATAACTAAATAACTGAACAAATTGTGAAAAGTTAAAAAAAAAAGGAAAGAAAAAGTCAAACGTTATACAATAGAACGCAAATTTAAATATAAAGACGAAACAACTAGACAACTGTTTCTTTTCACACTCTGTCCGCGCTGTCTGTGATATATGTTATGAATACACGACTTTATTTACAAACCTTACAATAAATATGTAGTATCTACATTTGAAAGAGCAGAAAGTGTATAAAAAGAGAAAAGATTAATAACCATTCACCTTGACGGGTTTGACGAGAATCTTCATATAGTATATACATATATTAAGTACCTCACAAATGCGTAGTACATAGCAATTTAATTTATTTACATTTTACAATTTAAATTTACTCATCTTCTCAGTTCCCAAGAGTACATAGTATGTGATAGAAGGCATACCAGTTTTATTCTTACGAAAAAAAGGTGCTAAAACGTATATTTAATTATGTGTGGTAAAGGTTACGAAAAAATTACACATGTTTTCCTTTGACAGAAACGTCTCCACCGATTTCCACCTCAATCATTCTTGAAGCAAATAGTATAATGTACTATTGCACATTATGTATTTAATAAAAATGACAAAATGGAAATAAAACATTGAACACACAGCACCATAGGCATTGCCATAACCTACAATAGTTTATAAAATGCGAATTTGAAAAAAAATAATATTACTATCACATAATTCTTTGTATTCTGTATGATACTGCTCTCCTTGACGTGTAATAATGTGTTTTCTTTGTATTATGTGTTAGACTTGGAATAATTATTAGAGGGAAAAAAGCCAGTCTACAATTCTACAACTTGTTCGCTATTGCTGTCGCTGCCAGTGTCAGTGTCACCCCTTGAGATATATGTAACATTGTGAGGCTCAAAGCAGGTTTCTTTGGAATGAATTTTGACATGGAATTTTGGAATACCTTCCAATCTCCAATGCGACTAATTCTTGTATTCTTTTTGTAAAAAATGTCAAGATATAACTGTAAATGAGATAGTTAGTAGGTTGTAGTTTTCCAATCCAATTCCATCCTTTCCTCTATGCATTCAAGAAAGATGCAGTTCAAGACCAGACAAGAATAGTTACATGGATAGAAGCTATAAAATAACCAGTAGCCAAACCACGTTTTACATAACGCTCATTTCTCTGTCTCACTCACTCTCAGTCCTCAGTCCTGCATAATTCACAGTTCGTAGTTCACAAGATTTTGAGGACGGCTCGTCTGCTTTCCATTCTTCTACAACTTGTACAGAACGGCGTGGTGGGGTGGCTTGGGATGCTAGAGGGATGGTAATGGTTAATGGTAATGGTCTGGCATGGAATGGAATGGCAATTGGATTATCATTATTGTCACACGTGCGATGTGGAAAATGTGTGAAACCAATGATTTGCTCATTGCTAACGATCAGTGAATGGCACACACACACAAGTTCAATAGGGAAGTTCCTTCCCGCTATGCAGAATTCAAGAAGAAAAAAACGAAAGAAAAATCCCGTCTCTACAGCTACACACAGTAGGTACATCTTTAGTCAACATCTACATTATACTTTCTAGGCATCCCTGTAATATCAAAATCGTTTAGATTTTAGAAGATAACTGTAATAACTGTGTAAAGTAAAGCCTACAGAACAGAAATAGTAGAGAGCTTCACAAGACGCTCTCTGCCACCGTTCGGCAGTCCTTTTTGCTACCCAAAATTCAAGTACGCCAAAAAAAATACTAATATAATGTGGTACATAATATACAGTAGCAAAGGAGTCCTTAGCTCCTTAGTCCTTTAGCCCTTTCAGAGCTACAAATACATATTTGAGTTTGAGAATTTTACATGAAAGAATCCAAAGAGTGATTTCCCTTGAGAATCATACCAAGAATATAAATATTATACTTTTCACCTTGCAATTCAGCAAATATTGTACCTACTATGTATAGCACAGAACTGGGGGGGAACCATAATATTTCTACAGCTGATTTGAATTTAAATACATACATGTATACGTATTCCTGGGTGACTTGGATTGAGTTGACTTGGCTCAGTTGGCATTGGGCTTCACAGGCATTGAGATCCATACTAAGAATGAGCAGAGATTTCACAACTGGAAGACCTTATACAGAACCTGTAGTATAGTGCAATGCAATGGGATGTAATTCTCCGTGTGTTTAAATGCTAGACTTCCTGTTTGCACTCAGACCATGCAAGAACCAGCCTTTCATCCAGTCAAGCTTTGATAGTACAGCTATGTATCTATCTACAACACTCCATATTATTACTTGCCTCTGAAAATTAAAAATTATGCACGTAAAACAACAACTTTACTATAGATAGCATTAGAACCACCGGAGCTACCGCATGTTTCAGTTTCTCAGAAATTTTAATCGAAGAATTTGACGTCTGAAAATAAAAAAGCTCGTCTTCAGCTTTCATTTACGAAACATTCCAGGATCTAATTTGAAATAGGATGTTGCGACCCAGTCAAGTGGGAAGGAAGTAATTTGAGCATTAACGTTTGTAATGAAGGCACACAAAGTGCAATTTTCATGCTCATTACCTTTACTAACTCTTTTCTTTTGGATACACAGCAAGATTCTAAATCTAAATCTCGCATCATAAAACTGAAATAAGGAAAATTGATATATATACCTACCTAATCTAATTGTAGACTTGGTTATATAATTATTAGACTATAGAGCGTATCCCATTATATATGTAGGCATAATATTTATATATATCCCCAAAGGAATTTTCTACCGTACATAATATTATGCTGTCTTACAAAGTATTCTACGGATAGATAGATAGATAGATAGTCAACTCTTCACAAAATGCAACGTAAAACAGTAGAGATCTTCTTCCCTCTGAGTGAGGAAACAAGGCTATGGACTAAGTGTGGATGGACAGACCATGTCAAAGAGATTGCCCTTGCAGAGATGTTCCGAGATAAAGTTCATTTGAGAGACTCAATAGTAAGAATTTTTACTGCATCATTCTGTATTAACAATTAGTCTTGGAATTTGCACGAAACCCTTAAGGAATTTCCTTTCATTGAGAAGGTACATAATATATATACATACCCACCTAAAGAGAGATAGTGCCTACCTACTATAATTATTAAATAGATTAGATAGGTATTGCAGCTTTAGTTCCCTCTTCACTGATTCCTGCCTCGCAACGCAACAACGTAGTAGGTAGGTAAATATGTAATAGATTGAAGAAAAACTGTAGAGAACTCACTACACATAGATTCCTGTATCATTTTGATTGCATTTGCAGTGCGAATTCTGAATTCACATCCGCATTGGATTGGAAGGCGAAGGCAGCTCAAAGGAACAAGAACTTGGACCGGTGCTCCCTCAGCATAGTAATCTTGTAAGGATCGAGTATATAGGTATATATACAACCACATGATACACAGTTAGATTCTCCTGGGGAGCCTCGCAAATATGATTAGGGTTAGAAACCAGCTTTAAAAAAAGGCAAAAATAATATTACTGTTTTGAAAAGGTGCAAAAAACAATTCACCTTCTCACACAAAAAGAAACCTACCTACATAAATAGATTGTAAAATTCATAAAGAGTGTGCATAAAACGGTATTTACACATTTTGCTGACAGCATAATTGAAAAGACCCTATTAGCTGGGAATACGAATACGAGATGGTTGGGATTATAATAACATAAGATAATAAACGTAACGTAACGTAACTTGGTTCTAGTTGTCCGACACACAAGGTGGCAACGGTGGACTGAAAGGGCATCACACCACAAGCACAGGAGAAGAGACTCAAGTGAATTGTTGTACGCACATAGATACCCGTAGAGAGAGAGAGAGAGATGAAGAGAGAGAGAAAAAAACATTCTTTTTTTTCTTCAAGGCAAGTTGGTTAGTTCATGTTCAATCTCATCGGCCAACCTGTTTGGAATGTGTGCTTCTCTATATTACAACAACTCTCATACTCATCCTCAGGAGCCGGAGCCGAGAGAATAACAGAAATTGAAAGAGATTCCTAATGTAGCGCTCTCTACGCTATATAGGTAGGTATATCCATCACACTATATAGATATACTTGCTGCAAACCTGCATAGATCCATCCACCTTTGGTTTGGTTTTCGTTTTGGTCTGGCTATATGGCTATGGTCCGTTCTCTCTCACTAGTCAGTTCCTCTAACTTTAATGTCAAGTCGAACTACTAAAGCAGTTTATGTAGGCAGTCTCTTCTTCTTCTTCTTCTATCGTCAACATCTATGAAATGCTTCTAGAGGATAGATATATAATACAATATCAAGGCAGGTAGGTCTAACCCCAGCTCGATCCAATCTGTACAGGTATTGAGGAAAGGTTCTTGAGTTTTCAGACACGCACGTAGTGCCTACATGCATGGAGATCACTCCCATACAAAACACTGTTAGATTCTACGCTCACTCTTCAATGCATTGGGAAAATCCTTCCTACATGCTACAGTATGAACTATGAACAATGTACGGACAAAAGCTGCAGAGAAACTGCTAAACTTTTTTTGCATGGCAGTCGATTACAATGGCAATTAATTGATTGGACATCCTCCATGATTTCTAATGCAACGCAATGCTAATGCATATGCTCTGTTCAATATCAAATTTTGGATTTGGCATTTTCCTTAAATGTTAAATATTTAAAGTGTTGTATGTATATGTATATACTGGCTTGGACGGACAGTGAGCATTTAAGAATTTCTTTGCGTGTGATAATTCCTTCGCACTTTGTGCTAACTACGTAGTGTGTATGTACCTGGGTCGGCAGTTGGACGTTCGTTGCACTTTCAAGTGACTCTTTACAAAGCCAAAACAAAATAATAATCATTAACTCCGCATAGAATATGCATAGCTACTTATCCGTATAAATCTGTATAATTAATAAATAAACAAAAACATGCAAAGTAGATCCAAACTATGTATAAGGCAACACACACGTACGTTGTTCGCCCTGCTCTTCCTGTTCTTTCCTCGACCTTTTGGTCAAGTGGAAGAAGAAATCAATGGAATCAATGGTAAGTCGAATCCTATATTGAATATTAAACTAATGGAAGTTTTTGGATGAGAAACTTTATACTTTTTTTTGTAGTCAATAAAGGACGTTTTTCCCCTCAAACTGAAATATTGTATTTCAAGAAAATTGAAATAACTCGCTGTCACTATCATTATACTTCAGTGGAAGACAGGCTGTAATTACTATCATTAGGATTGCAAAAAGGATAAAATTACCACATTTCCAAATCTTGCAGGTACTTGCTGAAAGGCTCTTTAAGCTACGCACGCTACGGATGTATTACTTATTATTATATATGTGCTAAGTATTTCATTTATCTATACATACTTATGCTAAATAGGGCTAAATGGTGTTAAATTGAAAATTTTCAGGTCGATGTATTTAAGTACTGTATGTAGAAGAGTAGACGGCGTCTGTACCCATTATATTGTCAAGGAGAACGGTTTGACACGGACTAATGTTTCATTTAGCTTGAGAACTTGTGTATTAATTCATTTATGATTAAAGATACTTAAATTATGTCATACTATTATCATTGAAATGGGCTTGAAACTTGAAAGCAAAACTGCTATAATGAAATGCATGTGAATGGATTCAAATGAATGTAGGTAATGTTACGAAAAGTAAACTATGATTAATTCTAAATAAATATTAACTTGGGTTTAAATTTTTAAAATGAACATTTTTTGTGGGAACGGTGAATGGATGCAGTCATTAAATTTGGTTTTGGTTTTGCAAGATAGCGATAAAGATATTACTATTTATCTCTAAACTTCTGTTGATGTAGGTATTTGGCTTTGACACGGCTTGGCTTACTAGTTAGCTAATGATATGACCACGTTGCTATTTGGTTACTATTTTGATGACACATTTGAAACAAATTATTTGCCTGACCAAGAAAAGAAAAGAAGCAGTGCCATCATCCGCACGACGTCCACATCTCCGTCTGACCAACAACACTAACACAAATGGTGATAACAATCAAACGTGCTAGCAGTCCAGATAGTAGGTATATCTTTACCCTATACTAGGTACATAGGTATACATACTGTACGAGATTGGAATTGCTAATCTAGCTTATAGCACAATGTACAATGTATACGCATAGATACAGCTAGTAAGTACCTATGACGTGAAGTAATGTGTACACTTGTAATCTTCACTATTATGGCCGGCATGATGCGTCCATTATCCACAATCGAGACAAAAGTAGCCATTTACACGATTACTCATAGTGGCAGTAGTGCCAGTGGCCTATACATACAGTAAACTGCACTGCAACCTGCCGTGTAACCTTTACCTAGATATGATGAGGATGAACCATAAGGGAGATGGGGCACGAAGAAAAAGAAGATGCTCATTTAATTGACATGGAAGAACCAATTATCGCAGTGGACATTAGAACCGAAACTGTCTTACCGTCTAGGATTTATATACCCAGCTCATTAATTGAAAGGGCTTCCACGCGAACATCATCATCAGTGCTTACGTAATTATACTTCTGCTTATCATAGGTAAGTCAAGGTACGTATTCCTACAATGAAAATGAACCATTTACTATCACATTAAGAGTATATATACATATATGTATGCTAGCGTTCCCTTCACGGATTCTTTCCTTAATCCATAGAAAGGAGCAAAACGAAAACGAAAGAATCAGCGTAGTGGAAACGGAATGAATGAATGAAGCTCCTACGTAAGTGATTATTTATAGTTATATATAAGTTTGTATGTATTACTATAGGTAATCCGTAAGGGCCTTTTCAAGTATGACGTCATTTCAAACGGTTTAAATCTATTTTTGTATTTTTTGGAAGCGCTAATATTAGGTAGGTTGGTAGGTACCTATGTTTGTTTTCACACCCAAATCGTCTCAAGTCATATTTGGAAGGCTCCTATAAGTATAATCTATATCTAATGGTTATATAACAAGGGGAAATAAGCACATTTACTAGCGCTTGGGTCATTCAATACAGTCTATGGTATTGCCCCCTTCCACTAATTCCTAGTAACCGAAGAATTGTATAAGTCACCAAAGGTGCTCTGTCTCACTTTACGTAACTTATTTTTACTATAATTAAAAACCTTCTACTATAAATTAACTATACACTTACGTAAGTTTCGTTTCACTAATCCTAGCAACCGATAGGTCCTGCTAGTGTGGATTTGACTACAATTATTTCAACAATAAAAGAAGCTGAGCGCATTAGAGCAGAATAAAAAGAAGTGGTAATGATAGTCGTACTCATAATCGGAATAATAATTGGTGTCAAGGTGGGGTAAGACTTGGCCAGAAGAGGCCAATGTAAATCCTGAACAAGTGTTTATAGTTCAGTACTTAGGACTGCCGACTGTGACTGTATGGATGGCAAAGGTAGGTAGGTATACTCATTATGAAATAGAGAACAGTCTCACTACTTAGAAAAAGTTAATATTAGGGCACAATGACTGTAGCCACACACACACACACACACTTACACCTACCTCCTCACGAAAGACTCAAGTTTGAAATTCAACTGAAGCTCAACACGTCCTTTATGACAATTAATCAAGACTGAAAGGGAGTGTAGAAATTCCCTAGTGAATCCATTCAGTTCCCATAAAATACCTCTTAGAGGAGTCAGACTCTAACTGAAAATACCTTCTGATATTTTGTGAATCAAGCACAAGTTTACTCAAAGACTCAAAGTATCAAGCCACTATAGCTTTGTGTATATAATGTACATATATATACATACTTATATCAGTATACATACACGCTCCACTGCAATGCATGCACGTAAGCTATCCATCCTCTAAAGTCGTCATAATCGTATAATCCGGTAACTAATGGCTTCTGTCCTCCCGTTCTTTTTTGCCTCTGCTCTGCCTTGATCGTGTCTACATACCTAATGCATATGTGCATATCTACTGCATAACATCTCATTATTATTAGGCTACATTTACTCGTATACTGTATCTGTATCATACCACGTGCAAGTTTTAATACCTCTATAAGAAAATGCCAGCTAAGTTAGGGGCTTTCCAATTACGCCGTCATAGAAAGGGAAACACATATTTGAAATGTTTAACTAGCATTTTTTTTCGCTCTTTTTTAAAACTTTAAAAACTAATTCATTATTTGCTCTTTTGAAAAAGGTGAATTTATGGCTTCTCACTTTTTCAAAATGTTCAAATCCTCATTTTACTTTTTATAAAGCAGCTTTCCTTGAGCACCTCCAACTTGAGTGGGGATCCGTGTAGTGCGAACTTTATGGGATACACATACGCAAAATAAATCTTTTTGTTTAACTACATTTACTCACATAAAATAAAAGGTCAACTTTACGTTCCACTCTACATGTGCAGAAAGGTGGGGAGGCAGTAAGGTACTTTACTCTTATTTATTAGAAAACGTTTTTTATACATAATTAGATTGTACAAGGAACATTTTTTAATTTGACTTGATAAATGATTATGACCCAGCTATATTATTTTATGCAACCATAATCATAATACAATCAAAACCAAAGCAGAGACCAGACATACGGTATTAGGTATAGGTAGCTATGAATTTGCATGCATATGAATAATAATAATACTTTTATGTAGGTACCTTTACAATTAACATGGTATGGAAAAGAAAGACATTTTATGATGTAAAAATTCATACAAATACAGTGAGTCAGACTGAACGAATGGCAACCATAGCTCAACCTCAGCATGTGTACGCCTAAGTGAATTGTCAAGTAGTAGGTACTGTAGGTAATATGTTTTTAGTTAACAAAAGAAATGCACTACACTTTTGGGAGGCCCAATTTGGCTATTACGTGCTATAACAATTACAATGTATCTACAGATATACAGTACCTTATGTTTTGAATTACACGGTAGGACTGAATGTGAATTTACAGTTTCAATCAGTTATCATCGCCACTTACTACTACTACCTAGAGTTAAATGTGTGCCTCCGATTACAGCGTTCAGAGTACATACAGACCAGACACAGTCTGTCTTTAGTACAGATCTACAGATTTGCTTTGGGTGGGGCTGCAAGAGACAGACTTGTTGTGCAATACTCAATACTCAATAGCCAACGAACAATGTCTACTCGGACTTCCACTACCATTTAAATATTTATAAACACCACTACCTCACACTGCCTTCAACACAGCCAGCATACACATTGTACCTACATTAGTCAGTCCTGGACAGTTTAAAGTTTGAAGTCAAAAAGTTGTTGAATGAGTAATGACCCACTTTGACTTGATCTTTATATCGGTCTGTAGACAGAGAGGTGAAATATATATGAACAGGGATGTGTCCAGCCTCCCTATAATAGTATCAAGAAGGGAAGTCAAAAGGGAAAGAAGGAAAGTGTCGTGGGTCGTCGAGTTACCCAGGTTACCAGGTTACGGCTCCTGCCACCCGTGTAACCAAATGTGCCGTATCAATCTGTATTAAATTCCAACCAAGAGCGACGCAGAGACTGAGCAGTTGAGTCTTGGAACCTTTATGGGTTGCTATAGGTATATCTGTATCACTGTACATATGTAGTTATTTGCGGTTGAACTGGAACGTGCACATAGGGCTTAACTGCACGGAAGGGATATACACCTATAAATATGATGTAGATACGACGTTTGTAAGTTCTCAAAGAAATGAATTGGGAATTCCCAGTCTGCATACCAATGGTAGAAACCAAAAGGAAGTACGCAGATATTCCAGGACCATTACTTCTAATCGTTTTACATTCAACCAAGCACCTTCTCAAGATCATAAACTGATCTTTTGGGTTCTATGAGGCGACGGGGTCGGTCGACGGTAATGCCGAGAAACCCAAAGTTGAGTGAGTCTCTCTCTCTCTCTCTCTCCACTCGTTTTACCACAGGACAGTTTACCGCTCTGCCCACAGTTATATTCCAATAAGAAAAGAAGACTTGAGCTTTCCATTCCATTAGTTTATTAGAATCTAACTAAACTTAAAGTGTCATTTTCCCTCAAAACGATAAAACTAATGTGGTAACTTGTACGTAGGGTCGTGTCCTGTGCCCTGTCCTTGTATATTTATACATACGTATGCATCTTCCCCAGGTTTTGTATTCCATCCAAATGCTTCCATCCTTCCGTCCACTTCCCCCTGCCTGTCTGTCTGTCTCCTCTCGACTTCCTCCAAATTCCCTATTCTGACTACTAGTGACTAGTTGAAAATCATTTTTTGCACAATTCTGCTAAACTTTGGATCCTTGACTCGCTCCGGAGGAAAAGAGACTCCTCCAGAACAGATAGCGGAAGATAGAGTCAGAATTGGATTGCCATGTTCGTGTTGTTTAGGACAAGGCGTGTTCAGATCTGTGTAGTTACACGTTTCCGTTCACATGGACTCAAATGGAAAATTTTCGATACGTCGAGAATACACACACACACAAGGCGCCAGTGTCAATACAACACACAAGAGTCCAAAGCGGGGTAGTTTCTACCGGTTTTATGTGTACTATTGACACGGGCACGTTCTTACGAAAGACGAAACCAACTACCAATGTACATACAGTAGGTAACTACCGAGTTACGTTTAGAAGACCGAAGAGCGAAGAACACGAAGGATGGATGCGGATGGAGCCCTATTATATTGTCGACCAGGAAAGTAAAACTAAATGGAAAAGTTTTAGTTGAAAAGAGGTTTCAAACCCTCAAACTATTTCCATGAGTTCTTCCGTCTCTCTCTCTCTCTCTCCTCAGTTTTAGTTTAGTTTGTAGTTGCCGTTGCCGCCACAGCACACACACCCGCTCAACTCCGAGACAGAGGCACGCACATTACTCATAATGTATAATATAGGCACACCATACCAAGTATGTAGATGTCTACTACGGCCAAGCTTATGAGGCTCAATTTTATATTTTAAGTTACAATGCAGTGGAATGGGAATGAAATCGTGCTAGGATGAAGGTGGGCTTAGGGCCTTGTCTACAAGCTTAGTATATTACGACAGAAAGAATTAAACTATTAGGTATGTTCTTAGCTTCGACACGCCGTCTGTCCATCCGCAATAGTAGTACATAGTAGCCCAGCATTTCGTCATTTAAACTATAGAATCTACATCTGCATCTACTACTTATACTCTCCATTAAAAAAACTAAAAAACGGAAAAAAACTATTTTTTCCAAGATTTCCAAGATGCTGACATAGGCCTTTATGAATTTATGCAAGAATGTAAATAGGCCGATCTTGCATTCTATTAAAATTCGGCTATACATACATATTTATAGATAGATATTCCCATTGACTCTCTCAATTCAAATTACACCAGCACCAGCCCAGGGTCTCTTCATCTGACACCAATGCAATGGTAAATAATGATGTGAGAATTTGCATAACTTGGTCCTTCCAGTATAGTAGACGGGAGCAGTCATTTATGACGTCGTAGAAAGCAACTTTTTCAAATGTTTAGATTGTTAGTATTTTACATTGTTTTAAGCAAGTGCCTTGTTTGAGCCCATTTTTCCCGAAAATGGAAATCGATGGACGTCATTTATGGAGGACCTCCAAGGCTTTGTCAATGAAACTGGCGTCTACACATAAGCCAACATTACTACATGCTCCTAGTACAAAGGAGGACCCATGTATTTTATGTAAACACGGTGTGAATGGGATCTGGATCGGACGCCCGCTCTCCATAAAAAAAGATAGGAGGGGACCGAAAGAGCGGGAGAGCGAGAGAGAGAAAGAGAAAGAGAGAGAGAGATGATAATAAATGCGATAGAATCAAGGAAAAGGAATCTGCATACGAATGGCTACACCATTGGAGACGTTTTAAGGGCCACTACATTCAGTGGACAATGTGTGCTTATCGAAAGCGACCTCCAGTTTTGGCCATCAAGTCTATTGAAATGAATCATAATACCCTCCTTCGAACAGGCACTAGAGACTCCCGGAATTGTCCTTAAAAGAGCAGAAAACCTATCATATCTGTCGCTCTCGATGCCGCTGTCAGTGCAAGTCCAAGTCTCGAAGCCTCCCATACTTACAGCCAGTACAACAGCATAGGAACACAGTCTATATCTATAGGTATACCTACACAGATTTTATACCCTTTTTGTCCCGTGAAACATGTACACAAACCATTAAACTTATCGTTAAAGTTGTCAGCTTTGGCCCCATTGTGATACCCGTGAACGACATTTTATCTCTTAACTTTCCTTGTACATTTTTTCTATATTATATCCGGGGGAAAATGTTTCACTTTTTTTTTTTTTTACTTCTTCGTGCTACAGGACTTGAGGAACTTCAAGTTATTCAAGACTCAAGGCATACAATATAAGGAGCTTTGATATAGGTGCATGTGCTATGTAGTAATAAGTGCTTAGGCCTGTAAGTATATATCAATGTACCTATCGCAGAACGATCACGATAAATCCTTTTCGTACTAAAGTACTTAGTATGTATGTACGTAGGACTTGGAGGGAATGTCTCCAGCACTGTAAATTATCGCTCCATCCATAACTGTGTGGATAGGGGCATAGTTGGGCTATGTATAGGCATGTGACATGTGAGTTGCTGGATTGGTCTCTAGGCATTCAAATTTCAGTTTGAATGGAATCATGAAAAAGATGAGTTCATTCAGTTTACTTTGAATAGATTTTCGTCGTCTGGTCGCCCTCGTCATGTTGTGCTATGTTGTGCTATAGGTATAGGCATATTCATTTCCATGTCGACGTCAACAAAAAGACGAGCCCAACGTGCACACTTTACTCACACATTTACGGTCTTAAGAATAGATTGACTTGACTGTTTTTTTTTCTTTTCCCCTCCTTTCTCCAATCAGTCTACAGTACAGAGTCACAGTCACAGGGAGAGCCAGTGCTAAGCTGAGGCCATTACTAACCAAAGGAACAACAACAAGCTGGAGAAACTACAAGGAAAAAAAGGAATCAGAGAACTAGAACTTATTTTTTATGTTCCCTCCCTGCCTTTTCTCCATCTTTAGAGAGTCTTGGTCTTGAGTACTTCCCCGGAAAGCTGCATTCACATTGAATCTCGCGAACCCAACGATGGAGCAATGATACTTCCCATAAACCATAACACTCTTGAATCCATCTCGGTATATATTCCTCAGGAACGAGATTGTAAAGCAAGGCAAGGCAAGGGCGAGGGAGGGTAAAAAAGAGGACAAGCCCGAGAAAAATGACCAAAAATATGAAATTTCATGTTTGCTACTTCGTGACGGGCTTCTGTCTAGAATCTCTACGTAGATCCACTGGAACAACTGGGAGGAAAGATGATATTCTGTATCCCACAGACTGGATGTGTGTGTGCACTTCGACTACTTTACTGTCTCTGCCTCCTCATAAGCTCCTGCGTGTGTGCACTTGTCTAATCGTAAGTCTTGAGCTCCAGACTCCAGACACCAAAAATGAACGTGGACATAATTTATGGTGAGAGAGACAGAGAGAGAGAGAGAGTAGCTATTTTGTAAAGATTTTTCTTGTACTGTACAACCACTGTTGTACAGACAGTTGAAAATGAAGGATAATAAAAGCGTGCTCCCATCCATTTTCCGGAGTTTGGACGTAATATATTTACCCAGTATATAATATATAATTCAGAATAATGCACAATCTTTCTTGTCAATTATTATTTATGTATGCCAGGGCCAGGGCATTACAGGAGATTCCGGATTTACAACGGTAACGATTACGGTTATGACTCTACCATACTCTTAAACTTCAATAGTAAAAAGAGTACAATTTACCATGTCAATTCAACTCTGTCGTGTCCGTGTCCGTGTCCAGGGTCTGGTTGCAATTCTTGGGAAATGAAGGGACTTATCTGTGCAGGATAGTCAAGAGCACACACATACATAGTAGTAAGAGTGACACTAAGCTCTTGGGTCCGGCTGCGTATCTGTGAGGACTGATAAAGATAATGGCAATGTGTAGAACTGGACACAGGCAATGACAGTCAGTTGTGCATACTATACTGTACTTATACATACCACTAATAGAAATTTAGAGTTGAAATTAGAATCACAAAAACTGGGTCGGTCGCTGTTCGACATTAATTTTCGGTCAGTGTGCTTTTAAAATTGCGTCTGCCTAGGTGATAAAATCGTTAGTAACTGTATATACACATTATCAGTCTAGTAAAAGCTGTCAGGGTTTGCTACAATATTAAATGAACTGATCTTGATTTACAGGTAGGTGAGATAAAAAATCCGCGATAGAAATTACCAGCTGTCATTACTTGCTCAAAAATTGAGTGGACAGACTGCGCAAATAGTTTTTTTATCTTTTAATTATTGTCATATGCAATGGAAAGATATCTCAAGGCATATACAAACAGGAATGTACACACACGTCACAATTTTATGTGTGACGTCAAATGCTAGACGAACTAATCTTGAAACAGGCATGCAACGTTAGTCTCATCGTGCCCATCTGTAGGACAGATGCTTTCTGCGACCACAGATTCATATAGAAATTTATCGAGAAAAACTATATAAGCTTTATAGTACCTAGATACATAGGTACTGAGTTCTTTAGCACACACTGTACGTATACATACAGTCATTTAATTGTAATAGCCCAGCACTGAGGTTGGACTTGAACTCATCGAGTCAAGCGTCCAACCTCATTAAATTCATAAAGTGACGGAACCATGGGCAATAGCATTGATCTTTACCTTACGATTAGAATTTGTCGAGGGAAAAATTAATCAAATAAATTTCCTCATGCACAAATCCTCACACAATTACTCTCCACCACATCTCTGTGATCCATCAGCAAATCGACGTTTACAACTTTTTTTTCTATTACCATAAAGTTTCTTTATTAAAATTGAGAGAAAATCTCATTTTTACAACCAAAAGCATAATATCTTCAACCATCATAGTCCATCCTGCCCCTATACGTAGGTAGGCCGGTAAGCGTGCTTTACTCCTAGCCACAGCCTTTCTTTTAAATGGCATAATTAAAAATCATTAGAAAATCGAGGCGCTAGTTTTTGATGCTTAAACTTCAAAACCACTACCGTACATACCGCAATGCAAGCCTTAACTCTGTTTTTACATTACTGTTGCACATACACGGATTACTCTTTAACCGCTTAAGGGGGGAAAACGAGAGCAAATATTGTTTCATGACTATTTAAAATAGCAATAAAAAAAACTGGAATTTTTATTGTATTCTCCAAGGGAATGATTGTGTGTGTGTGTCATTGCATTGTGTATGATGGTGGATGCTGGTTGATGTAATTATGTATGTGTGTCGCTAAATGATTGTTTTGAGTGCAGCAAAAATGCTTTCACCGCAATACAAGATTAAAAGCGATTTGATTTGTTGCACTTGTCTACCGTTCACATTGAGTGTAGGCATAGTAGGTATGTACATGGGTGTTAGTGTTTAGTTCAATCTCATTCTGCCGTCTGATGATTATATCCTCGTCTACAGATAGTAGGTAGGATTGCATGCCATCAATTTATTGCTAAAGTTGTTTTACTTTGTCCTACTTGAGATGCATTTTACTTGTGCAGTTTGGCGGAGACGTGCATGAAAAATTGCAGTAGCACCACACATTGTATTATAGGTACACAAAATACACCTGTGCTGTGCACTCGGTCATCTCCCTTCTGTATTACATTTACATATGGGATTGGAATCGCTAAAAAGGAGTGAGTGTAACAATGTCATGTGTTCTTCTCACTCAAACACTCACCAAAAAACCACAAAGCTTAGGAAAAATGAAATGGACATTGAAAGCTTTTTTTTGATGGGCTGCTATGCGCTCTACACTACAATTATTGATATCTGTCTTGTCACCGTCGCCCTTTCATTTCAATTCCAATTTCAATGTAATATCTGCATTACTCTTTTTTTTATTGTAGACACATAAAAGAAGCCTTCTTCACTGCCACTTCTTCTTATTCTTCTCCACACTACAACAATTACTGAAACTGACAACCAACCTTTACTTTACCTAGACATGTGGACTCTAAAAGATGTGAATTTGAATTGAATTGGAAGACCTAATAAATTTTAATGTGAAAGGTGTACGCATAGACAGAATTTATGATTGAAAATTACAGATATTTTTGGTCTTACGATTAGTTTGCCACTGCCACTGCATTATTGCACTGCACTACAGCATTCTGTGGGATGATAGACTGGAAATACTAGTAAAGATGTAGAATGTAGGGCAAAGTAAAATATTATGCATAATTGCGCATAGATGAGAAGCCTAAGTAAGTAGATACATAGGTACATAGGTAGTACCTTCGTGTATATTTGAAAAAAAATAACCAGACTTGACTTTGACTATTTACGATTAGACCTACGAGAAGATTAAAGTTTCTAAAATAAAAAAAAGAGTAGGTGAGTGCCTGCCTATGTGTGTGTGTATATCTGTATGGCTGAGAGTCTTGAAAAAATAATGTAAATGGAAAATGGCAGGTTGCACGTTACGTATGTACGTAATGCACGTTCTTATTACCACTACTGTACTGATAAATGTTATGAATGAAAGCGTGTAAGGGACGTTGTAGAAATACGAATGATGGGAATTTGCGATCTAAGTTGTAGTTGTTGTAATATGAAATCCAATACAGATATGAATAAGACTAACGTTGAAAGATGAGCCAAGGGATTATCATTTTCATTACCATTATAATATGAGCTGGGCTGCCCCGAACAAAGCTACACAGCACAGGCTAAAAGGAAGCCAAAGGTTTCCACGCTCAGTTGGCCTGCTGCTGCTACCTCATGCTAAACGATGACGAAGTGAGTGTGTGTCTGGGATGCGAGATGAGAGTAGATGATAGAAAAAATGAAAAAGACTGCGAAGATGATCAAGCAATCCTTGAAGGAGTAGTAGTAGGAAATTGAGAGAGAAAAAAATGTGTATACACAGGTAAAGAACTTGATACGTTACCTGCTAAGTTGAAATTGAAATGTAGGTTGAACAACAATGTGCACACTCCCCTTCTGTTTCTGTTTTCTGTGTCCACTTCCCTATTTGAATCTTTCCAAGTACATTATAGAGTATATAGTACAGTATATAGTTATAGGTATAGCTACACTTGTTTACGTAGTACACTCACTCCCTACAGACTACAGTCTACAGAGCTCATAGATAGTTTAGTCAACTTTTCCAGGTTATCCCTCAGAGAGGTTATTTGTTTGAATCTTTGACCGCAGTTTGCATACAACTAAGAGCGTGTCATTCGCAAAATATTTAATCCAATCGAATCCAATGAAATACAAAGCACTGAGACTGTACATATAAATTACGAGTTAGAAATTATATTTCACACGTAGGAAGATACATACAACGTAGGCGAACTTTTTTTGTTATTTTTCTAGTTCTTGTGTAGTGTAGTAGTTTTAGTATAATTCTGAAGGAGTTGATTGAGTCCCCTTTTTCTTTCCCTTTTGCACGGCACGATTAAGACTGTTTTCGTATTATTTTTGTTTGTAGTAGTTATACCGACCGAGTCTGTCTTTTCCTTGTTAGTATGGAGTGTTCGTGATGTGTGAGAGTTAAATCTTTTCGATACAGATAATCACTGCGATCGTTTACTCGATCGTGTCTCTATTTTGTTTATTGAGAGCTACTTTTTTTTGAAGGTGTTTATCTTTAATTTGATTCTACGTCCGTCTGACCGTCCTCTTGCACCTATAATGATAGTATCAGTGAGTCACACTAGTAGTAGTCAGTGTCCGTACGGATAATTACTGTAGATAGATCCTTTCACAGTTTCACTCAAACGTCTCTTTTTTCCTTCTATGTTTTACTTCCAATGTATCAACATCAACTTTGTTGGGCTTAAACTTGTGGGACACAGTAGCAGTTTTCCCTGATTTGTAGGGGCAACAACAACTAAACCAAAAACATTCAAATTGTCCCTGTTTTGTATTCACTCATTACTGTCTGTTGAGACACAACAGTCTGTTTTCAGTTCATTCTTCCAAATCCAAGTGTAATTTCCAAATTTGAAGGAGCAAACTTGAAGATATCTACAGAGAAATCAAATTGGGAGAAGCATCAGTAGGGTGCACATTTTAATTAGAACTATTTTTTGTTGTGTTATGCATGCCTACCTATCTGCTACGATTTATTAATGAGTTCTAGGAATCTACAATAATCATTATTATGGATGCACAGGGATAAGTAATTGATCTCGTTAAGTGTTGTGTAGGACTTCTTCAAGTGTTTCTGCGAAGGTCCAACTTATTACATGTATAATTAAGGACAGGGATAAATAAATACAGTATAGAGTGGATGCCATGGACTGTACTAGTAGGCAGTCAACTATGTACATACATACTTACATAGTAGAATTTGTATGCAGCACGTGGGCAGTGTGTGAGATTATTTATGAAAATGAAAAGGATTTAGAATAACTTTATTTCCTACGATTTTTCTCATGGGAAGGCATCGCGTGTGTTCTCTACTTTCATTTTTTCTTCAGTTTTCTTTAACTTTGGTTTCGAATGTTCTCTACAAAAATTACCGTCTCTATATTACAAGTAAGTTGCTTCGTGCTTTATTTTAGCCCACGGAATCCGTAATTGCGGGTGAAGATTAAGAAATACAAAATAATGCTAAATGAACATGCGAGGCCTAAATTACAAAGTAAGTAGAGAAGATATTCTTAGTAGAGAACATACGAGACCAAGAAATCGAAAGTATAGAGAACGTTCGAGATGGCTACCATCGGATGCTCAATGTTTTTTGTAGTGCATTATGTATCATAAGTAAACATAGGTACAAACATCTTGAAGTTGAGCAGAAGGCATAAGAAAACAGACTATTTACTATTTATGTATCCATTCTCCTACGATTATGATTACTCAATACACTACTGTAAATACAAAACCAAAGTGTTTACAACCACACACTACCTAATTATATAATTGCTCCCTATCTGTCTTGTCCCTTTTTCTGTCCTACTCATATTCATACAGATACTATTGACTAGTGTACCTTGGCTTGGCTTGACTTGACTTTGGCTTTGCTATTGTAAAATGCCGATGACTGACTTAAAAGGCTTAGTTATCATTAGACTCGAAACTCTACAAGTAAAACACTACATGATTCATACTAGCCAAAATATTATTATTTACCAATTAGAAACGTTCCGTCAACTCATAGGTAGCCTTTAGCACGAGACACTTTACTGTATAAAAAAACCCAAGATGAAGTAACAATCACGAGCAATAATGCAATGCAGACCAGACACTTGACTTCACTTTTGGCTTCGTTTCAGTTCGTAAAAGTAAAATGCCGTCAATTTTGAACGTTGAACGTTAAACGTAGTCGATGCACGGTTGACGGTAGGCTGATTTGTGTCCTGAAGGAATCCAATGTTTCTTCGTATGCTGTCCCTAGTGCTTTAAAATCCTTCGTTCGTTTGTGTACAATTTAGCTTTTCGATGAGACGTAGAGCTTGTTTACAGTGCAATGGGAATCAACAATTAGGGAGACCACGAATGTAATGCTCACTTTACACTGTGCTAAACGCTCTCAACAACATTCAATTCAATGTTGTTTCATGTGTTCACTTTCAGAATCACTGTCACCGTCAGACCTGAACCAATCACGAGTTACCGTTCCTTATTTTTTCTGTGTGTATTGACTTTGAATCATAGACGCAAAATCAACAATAACATTTAGAGAGCTAAGCTACGTACACTTTGCCCCTGCACTTATACTTTAGTGGCGTAGAAGATAATGGTCAGTTTGAGTTCTGTGAATGGGCTCGATCACCTTTTAATCCCTTAGATAATAATGTAGTAATTGCCGTTGAAGGGTTAAAATTCAATTGATCATTAAACTAAAGAGAATTTATCATTACTATTCCTAGTAACAAGGTTGCAATTATTGAAATAGCAATGGAATTAATTAATTATGTTTCTAAATAAACAGGATTTTTATTTTAAATTTAAAGCAACAGTAGCATCACTTATTTTAATGGTCACACAGTCAAAACTCAAAACTATGTAGGATGTATGTATGAATGTTTGTAACTACACTTTAAATTGGGCGAATTTATGTATTTTAAATTGACACTGTTGACTGTACAGTCAATTGTTCACCGGATGAAGAAAGATTAGTAAATAATACAGCTTTTGATTGTGGACGTGAGAGATTCACTATCTATCTATTGGAGGTAGCAAACTGAGTGGAAAGCATGAGATACTGCCGAGTTGGGGCGAAAGAGCAAGAACTTGTCTTCGTCATGTTTCTCCTTTCAAGTCTGAGCCAATACTGACTCTGCGACTCGCCTCGTCCGGCAGGTAGATACAATTTTTGGTGAAGGCAAAAAGCCTTATGGGCTTCGGCTTCCCAAGGAGCAGACCAGAGCAGACCAGACCATAGACCCAGATAGTACATTGGAAACGTCGAGATAATTTTGTAGAATTTCATGCACTTGTCCTGTGCTCTCTCCCCTTGCAAAGTTGGAGGTAGTAATTGTGTATTATAACATGGACAGATATTATGAGTAGTGGATATATATTTATGCTATATAGTAGCTATAAGCACATGTTTTTCCCATTTGTTCTTGTAGGATCTACGCTTGCCTTTACGAGGATCCATAAGGGGCCTTTCAAGTATGACGTCATAGAAAGGACACTTTTTCAAAACGTGTAGAGAGAAATACGAATTTTATAACCTACTCGGAACTGAAAAACCAAGATGTTTAGTGCTGCTACAAATTAACATTTTCAGAACGATCAAATCTACAAATCAACATTTTCAAAAATATCAAAACTAGAAACCAGCAGTTTAAAAAAGATCAAAACAACAAATCAGCATTTTAAAAAGGACCAAAACTGGAAACCAGCATTTTGAAAAAGACCAAAACTAGAAACCAACATTTTGAAAAAGACCAAAACTAGAAACCAACAGTTTAAAAAAGATCAAAACTACAAATCAACATTTAAAAAAGTAGTAATTTATTATAAGATTTATTGCTGTTTCCAAAAGGTTAACAAAATAAAACCATCGTTTTCCCAGAACGAGGATAGCCCAATAGACTAAGCATACGAATCAGAATATATTTTTTAGCAAAAGTTTGTTTGTAATACACTATTCGATTGATAAAAAAAGCCCAACTAATTGAGTGGAGATTTGCACTGCTTTCTTTATTTTTCTATTTTTGCATTTTTTGAACAAGAGTTCCTATGTAACCACTTACTATTAGGAATACTTTTGCCCTTTTCAAAAAGTTTAAATCCATTTGTTTGCCATGCATTTGTTAGTTGAAACTGCATAGGTATTATGTTCCGTGTTATCATTTTTTCCTCTTTTCAAAGCTGTTTTCAAACCCAAATTGTATGAGGTCATATTTGCAAGGCTCCCAATGAAGCATTGAACGTCCTTTCTATAAAATCCACTCATATGCTTTTACAATTTACAATATACTATACTATACTGCAGGTAGCTACTATAGCTACGCTACGACCATGTCCATAACTTCACAATTCACAGTACAATGTACTTTTTATTTTGCATGAGCACACACACAAACACACACACACACACACTCACTCTCATGCAGACTTATTCCTATAAACTATAATAAAGTTTACCAGTAACCATTATTATTGCCATTACAGAGACTCCAAAGGTTTCTCATTGTTTTCAAGTTCCTAGCTTTGAAAGTGATTTTAGATGCACGATGCAAGTCTGTACAATAATGTATCTCAAGAAGGAGGCATTACTTGTACCTACATACTAAATGTGCACAAAGTGTGGAGCAATACTGGCCTGGCTTCTGACAGTGAGTACACTCACTAGTCAGCAGTTCAGCACCCACAAAATATGGATACAGTATATAGATAATAATATATATAGCAAAATCGTAGCATATGGGCTTTGGTTTTAGCAGTATGTTGATAGCTATTTCAGAGCATGTATGTACACTTGTCCTTAATCCACACTTATTACAAAGTTTCAATCCCCACTACATACTTACATAAACTAATTATCCAAATTGTTTTTTTTTCTTTTCCTTTCATTCTATTTAAGTTGAGAAAGAAGGAGACGTGATAGCAGTAACCATGCGCGCATACGTATGTATATGAAAGGCACTGAAAAGACTTGTAAAATGGATTTCGGGCACGGATGATGAAGCACATATGTACATACATATGTACCTACATAGCACGCTGGTAGTGTGACGTGAGTCTCCTTTGAAACCCTCTATTAATCACGAAATGTTATGAAGAATTTCAGCATTTCAGAGCGTGTATGATATGAAGTTGACCACTCAGTGAGTTCTATATTCACAGAAATAAGTACTAACGGTGCTGATAAAAAAAATAAAAGTAATTCAAAAATACTATACATAATGCTTTGAAGCACAAAGCTTTTACTTTCATTCATGAGTCGTGGTCGCAGGTCAAGTAGAAATAAATGAACAATTATGCGGAGGGTCTTTCCGTTATAATAAAAGGGAAATGCTACTGCCTTATATAATATTTAAATATTTAAATATTAGTATAGAGTTTAGATTACCTACCTATGTGGCATCATTATTTCAAATCGATTTCAACAAGTTTTGTTTGTTTAAGGGTAGCTATACGTAACGTAACGTGTGCAATAGTGTGTAATAAGGTAAATAAAAATAAAATAAGATGAAATTGAATAGAATGAGGGTCCACGCAACTCTACGTGCCAAGTCAAGAAATCCATTGACGACAGTCAATGTATAAACAGAATAATCGTTGGACTGGCACTGGCAGTGCTACACTGGCTAAAGCTCCACAGTCCACAGTAGTAGTGCAATTCGTATAATTGAACTTTAGAGTTGGCAATATCTCACCTTCGCTTCTTTTCTAAACCAAAAGAGTGCTGCCATGCCATATAACTCGGACTGAAGAACCAATTCTGGCATCAATTATGCAAGTCAAGAGGCTAAAGCCCTGAATAGAATTCCCAAATGGACTTTAGCGCTGTTGTGTAGTAGCAGTGACTGTCTAATATTTTCTTGTTGCTTTAAAAGTAGTATTTTATGCTTATGCATTTCTTTGCAGAAACTCTTTTCGTGACTTCTTCGAAAAGTGTACTGAACTGATGGTATACAGTATATAGTCAATAAAAACATTTTTAATCCCAATATTTCCCATGCTATCGACATGCCTATGAGAGCTGTAACTTGAATAATATCGTTTAAGTGTGTAGTACTGTAGTAATAAGCGCGTATGGGCTATGGAATTTAATTACGTAGGCATTTATTATTTTATTTTATTTGCAAGGGAATGTTTGAAGAATACAGTTTTTCATGAAATTACGATGTAAGCAACAAATTAGTTTTTTTTAAATAAAGCCTTTACGAGCTCTATTAAAACGTATTAAAAGGTACGTTTATATAGCTAGCAACACAGAAGTTGCTACCATTCGCAACATTTTCTTTAAAAAAGCTGGTAAAAAATGCCTAG